>VZTZ01031099.1:453622-491350 GCA_013400955.1 Drymodes brunneopygia
TTTTTTTTTTTGGTTTTTTTTTTTTTTTTTTTTTTAACCAAGATTTTTCATCTAAATTGGGTTTGATATGGAAATTAGTCTTACTCCAAGTCCTCCAGGCCATGAGCATGCTGGGATAACACTGGAGGTGTCCGGTACATCAGATGTTGCTGCTGGCATCTGCTTCTACAGACAACAAACACAATAAAATAAAATAAAAAATTGACAACATCTCAAGGGTCAAGCTCCCAGTGGCTTAGGGTGTTGTGCAGGAGGGGCTTCCCCCCTAAACATTTTAATTTTATCCCAGCTAAATCCTCAGTACTGCAGGGTTAAAATTGTCGCCATTTTTAGCTTTTGTTGACAATTACCATAAATCAGAAGACACTCTGCATGAAGCTTAATGAAATATGTATGATATAAAAATGGGAAGAAGATAAGTGCAGTTTGCTGCTTTAGGATTTTGTGTGTGCATCTCTGTATTTGTGCGTGCACAGGCACAGCCTGAAGAGCTGACTTGTATTTTGTGTGCTGTGCACTGAGCAGAAAAGTCAGGCAGTTACTGACTGGACAACATATAAAAAAACATATAATGTGAATAAAATATATTATAATTTATCCAAAAGTGAGACTGGTATGTTTTCTATAGCAGTTAATTTTTTCAACTAATTCACTTGCATGTTGAAATGCTCAGTTTAAAATATTTCTTCATACTTTATTTTGTCTTTACTAGTATGAAAATCTGGTTTGTTCTAAAAGAAGTGTTTTCCTAGACATACTTCTTCTTCTTCTTCTTGTTATTNAGGACATCCTTTTGCGGAAGGGTCTTGTGTTTTCTGAGATCTGCCTGAAAGACCTGTGGGTGCTGTTTGACACTGGACAGTTTCATCCAGCTCATGATTGTTGTGTACACACCAGCAATGTGTGACTCAGTGCTTTTAAACCTCAAAATGCCTTCACTGAGTTTATTTAATTCCTGGAGAAATTGCCATACAAAAAGCATCTTTTTGTAGATTTGGAATTGGGCAAAAAATATATCAGCAGCGCTCAGCTATATTGCCTGTATCAGGAGAGAGCAGAAAGATAGGCAAAGCCTGCTCTGGAAGAAAGGATATTCCTAGTGACCAGGAAAAGAGAATAGCTATAGCTTGTTCTGGGGATTGCATCCTTTCGCTATGAAATCTATACTAAACAGGAATATGGAGATATGGCTTGTTTCAAAATTCCAGTAATTTGTGCAATAAATTGTTGTGAGGCAAGTATAAGCAGCCTGCAGAGTGTGGTGTGCATGTATTGGCAGACCTGGTATCTTTAACTGTACAATCTGTGCTGGCATCTTTGTTCAAAATGTTTTTCAGAGACTTTATCTTCCTAATCAACTCCTTTGCCAAGCTTGAAAAAAAAGAAAGGAAATGCATGTAGCATATATAGCAGATGGGTGTTCAGCTGTACAGGTGTCTGGTGTGCAGGTGCCAGATAATGTAAGGTAGTTAGATATTTTCTGGGAAATTTCATTACTTGTTCCTAAAAGAAAGAGTTGTCCATACTTCTAGTGCTACCTGCTCCAGCAAAATGTACACCTGGAAGTATTAATGGCTCCTCTTAACTCTTTCCCATTTGATCAGAGTAGTTTTTAGAGAGCTGCCTTTTTTCTCTTTGCCTTTCCCCAAGACACTGAAATGACTCTGAAGTTCATCATTTTCTGCAGCAGAACAGCAGCTGCCTGCACTGAGGTTAGGCAGCATCATTGGAACCAAGTTCTTCTTTATTCACCTCACCTTCCTACATGTTTTGCTGTTAATTTTAGCATAGTTCATAATTGTTTCTTCATGGAGAAAATTGGTAATGCTTCATATATAATAACCAATTTGGCTAAAATACATGGATATGTAGGAAAAATGACCAAATCAGTTTTAGTAAGTTCTACTGAAATGCTGATTTGAGTTTGTCTTAAGTACAGAGATTATGATTAGAGAAGCATCAATCATAGAACCACGGAATCATAGAGTGGTTTGGGTTGGAAGCAACCTTAAAGATCATCCAGTTCCAACCCTCCTGCCATGGACAGGGACACCTTCCACTGATCAAGTGACTGAAAGCCCCATCCAGTCTGGCCTTAAATATTTAAGCCACATATGTATTAAGCCATAACACATCTCAAAACAGTCTCCGGAGACAAGCAATGCAGTGCTACCTGTAGTCAATATATCCAACACAGTGTGAGTACTGACACCGCTAAACTCTGCAGCCAATTTTAACTTTTTAAGGTGGCTGTGTATTAATATCCTCAGGTTCTTACCACAGGTAAGAAAGAGGCTTGAGGTGCTTCATGGACCTCAGCTGTGGTCCTGGGTCCCATTTCCAGTCACCTTCATGCAGGGAGCTGCTACTTCACACTACTGAAGTATCACAGGCAGCTTCAGGATGTGCACTCTGATTTTCCCCACAAAAGTACCATGTGCACACTTGGCAGTGCTCAACAGGAAACAGTTCTGTGTGCTGCAGAGCTTGTTGATACTGTGGAGCATTGCTGCTTTCCCATTTGGATGAAATATTCCCATGAAAGAAGCACAACAGAGACCCAGAGTTGAGGGGAGGTGTAGGTCCTCATGCAGAAGGAGTGACACCTTGATTTTCTGCATGATTCTTCTTTGTGGGCTGAACCTCATTAGCTCTGCATTAGCCTCCTGGAATTGTTTGTCATTTTTAGCTATTTTAATATTCCAGATAGCTTATGAGACCTGGGACAGGTATTTGTTCAACAGAGCTCCTGGTTCATATCAAGATTCTTGTTCTGAATCAGATGGGTGAAGGCTTGGACTTTGGTTTCCACAGGAGTGCTCTGACACTAAACTGTAGGTGGTGGTAAAGATTTCTGTCAACTGAACATTAACACAAAAGCACGCTTTTGAGAGGAAAAGAAATTCCCTATTCAAAGTTCCCCTAAAGCTTATGTGGACCTATTTTAAAAATCTGCAACAAATTGATATTTCTTTTCATAAATCATTTAATTGAAAAAAGGCTGAGTAGTTTTGATTAACAGGAGCATTACAGTAATGCTTTCTAGACAGGATTGGGATCTCACTGGATACCTGCCCACACATAAAGTGACAGGAAAGCTGTGTCTTTGAGTGATTATGATAATCACTGAAAAAGATAAGATTAGGAAAGAAAGGGAATAAAAATTATCACCTTTCTCATTTTAAAATTAAGTATACAAGCTATAAAGACATTAAATGAAATTAACCAGATTTAAAAACAAGCCCATGAGAAATTTTTGTCTGGACCCAAAGTCCTACCCAGTGTAAGAACCAGAAGCTCACCTTTCCTGGCCATTAATGTGCAATTCCAGAAGCATCAGGATGGAAGCTTATCTTCAGACTTGACTTAACAAAATGTTTTAATAATCCTAGCTATGAAATGCTAGGAGCTGATCTTGGCTTTTACAATAAGAGGCAAAGTGGTTGTGATACTGTATGTTATGTAAATTTTATGCAAAGTATATTGGCATGCAAATTTGAATGCTAAAAGGAAAATCATTCTTTTCTAAACCAAAGAAGAGAGTTTTTCACCCAGATAAGCCAGAATCTGCAGATAATTTTTTTAACATACTGACAGTGTTTTATTACATTTTTAAACATATAATGAATGTATAAAATAAAAATAATTGTGTCTCCTTTCTAAACAAGTTCAGTTTCTCTACTTTTCTGGTACCAAGTAGGCAAAAATGCTAAAAGTCTGTCAGATAGATAAGATCACATCATGATGTCGTAATATGAAAAAATTACATTGATGTGTGAAATTTTAAATTACCATTTTAATACTTTACTATTTTTATTTAAACAGACAATCTTGGAGTAGATCCAGGTGTTGTTTGTGACTCTGTTGGTCAGTAACATCCACAGGGGTTAATACCATGTTGTTATTGCTGGTTTTTATCCATTAGACAATGAAATGTTCCTCTGTCTATTGACATGGTGAACTCTGGAAACACTAATGGGCAGATACAGAATATTTCAGGAATAGGTAATGTTCACAGGGCATGACAGGACACACCTGGTTGTCCCTCTGGCTCACCAATAACACAATGGTGCTATTAAACATATTTTGTTAGGTGTGACAAGACAAAACAGAGCAATAGGGGCTGTGTCTGCTGTCTTCTCTCTGTTTTATCTTTTTCATTTTGAGCTTGAGTTTTGTGCCAGACTAATAGCCAGTGGCAATGGGCTGGGGAAATGAAACTTTTGCTGAGATTAGGGAATGTGCAGAAAACAATGTGTGAAATCCTGATTTGACAAGGATGAACAGACTGGTGAGGGCACTGAGACATTTTGTGAAGTGAAATCATATTTGTACCCAACGTGTCTAGGAAAAAACGGCTACAACAGAGGTGCCAAAAGATCCCACCCAGGAGACAATAGAATGACATCCTCATTATACCAGTCAGGGAATAAAGGAGGTGTGGAGTTTATTCTGCCCTTTCTAATTACTAGTGGCTTATATTAAGTGATGTTAGTGGAGCAATGTGTGTGTTGTTGTGCTCTGGGGTGATTATCCTTGTGAGACTGTAAGTTCAACAGTTGTCGTGCAATTTGGAGTTGCAGACTGGCAATTTTCGTAATTGAATCTCAGGAAATAAACAAAATATGGCAACTTGATACATTTTGAGCAATTAAATTTCTGCTGAATTTTCTGCTTCATCCTGGGGACTCCCAAATTCTCAGCCAAATTCTGTTGCTGATTAAGAATGCAAATAACCCCAAAGAAACAGAAGAAGGAAGCCATCTTTATTATATATATATGTCACAACAATATATTGTATTGGCACCTGCCTTTAATTTAAAACATAGTCTAAAAAATCTGCCATCAGACCACAAGTCAGGAGAGCACTCTGAAAAATTGTGTCAACTGTGGCTTTTCTGTCTGAGGAAAACGAGAACCACAGAATTCCTCTGTTGTAAAACTACTTTTTTGCTGGGTTTAAATTTAGTACTCCTACCCAGCCCATTCAGGATGCACAGCTTTCAGAGCAAGGTCTCTTCCTTGCTTCATACCAGGTCTCTAATATGCTTATTATTAATTACTCTGATGTAGCAGGTACAGGGAACCACCAGGTTGCATTCCCTCATGCTAAATACCTGACAGATTAGCAGATGCTCAGGGATTTGCTAGATCATTTCCTGAGAAAATAAATGGTACATGCAAGATATTTTTTGGTGCAATCCTGCTCATTTACAGAAACCTTACCTCAGCTCTTGTTTCATGGGACACTGGAGGAGTGGGCAATGGCAGATCCATGGTTTCCAGGATCTCAGTCTTCCTTTGGCTCAGACTGGCTCTGGCTTTTCCCAGGGCTTTGAAAGACTGGCTCACTGTTTCCTGCACCCTTACCCTCTAGTGAGAGATGAGCCCACTGATTAGAAAAGCGACATTGCCCACCCCAAACTTAGTTGTACAGACTAACTGAATCATCTGTGATAGGAGTGTAGTCAGCTGAGCTCTGTAATCAGCAGAGTCCAGCTATGATTGGAATTGCCTTTTATTTCCCACTGCTGATTAGAGGGAAAGCCAAAAGCCAGATCTGCATAGGTAAATGGAATTCAGTTTAAAAGCTAAGACTGAATAGGTTGGATCTCTGATACATCTAAGGTGTCAAGATGATTGTGTTCGTATAAATAACTAGGTAAACTAATATATCACAGTCTTCAGTGCTGGCTGAAGATGCAAATGGTGCAAATAATATTCACTGAACTCCACGTTGGTCTGATAAGCCTGTCCTGGGGATTCCCGATTGACATTCAACCGTTTGTGGCCATCTGTGACAGAGCACTGAGGAGCTCTGAGGTGCCCATGGAGTGTGTGAGCACACTGAGCTTGAGCAGTCAGATCTCAAAATCCAGTAGATCTCCCAACCCTTATGCATTCCTAAAAGTCCATTCAAGAGCTCTTCAGTTCTGTCCTACAATTCATGTAGCCCATGCACTGATAGCCCTGTGGGTGATTTACCTTCCAGGGCAAGCAGTGAATAGTCTGTAGTCTGCACTGGTTTCACAGCTGATCAAGAGTCTTTTCCAGTAGCTTGAAACTCTCTCTTTACAGCGAGTTCCCTAATATTAACTTTTGAACACACAGAGAATAAAGAGTTCGTTCTTTTTTGGCTGGTGTTGAGAAGTGGTATGGGGTCAGCCATGTTGACAGGGCACTTTGCAAGGGAAGAGGAAGGCATTTGCTATATCTAAAGTATATTTCCTTCTTTTCCTTTCCTTTTTACTTTGTGTTAAAGATGTATGACTTCCCAGTCAGCGCAGCTTGCAGTGCGCCTTTGTTTTCCAAATTAGAAAAACAAAACAAGCTGTTTCTCAATATAGTTGTCGGGCAGTTTGTTGCATCAAGCTGTGAGCAATGTATGCCATGGAAAGAGCCCTGGCTGATGCCAGCACAGGAGATGTGTGATGGGGATGCACAAATAGTGATGCCACTCGAAGTGGAGAAAAACAACTGTGTTTCTCTTCTAGTAGTGTAGAAACCCCTGGTGTGTCCCTGAACCTCGACGCTAACTCAGAGGAAAAAGATAATAATGTCATAATGTCTTATTTTTGTTCTTTCTTTCCAGTACTTTCTCACCCATTCCTAGGGGATGATAAGGAGATCTTATCATGAAGAAAATATCCATATGAGCTCATATACATGAGTGCAGCTGACTCTTGGTTGTGCTCACCCAAACCTGGAGCTTCTTCTGTTTGAGCAGCTGTAGCTCCCTCAGGTTGTCTGGATCATCCAGAAGAGGGAGACAACTCTCACACACTGTAAAATTCAGAAGTTTAGAAGGGGGAAATACCTTTGAATTTACCTTAATTGCCTTTAAATAATTTACTTGAGAGCGTATGATTTGCCAGGGCAAGGGAAACATTACAAGTCACTGTTAGAGACCAGAAGGTCTTTTTGCCAAAATAGTTTGAAGACTACAGATACTATATTGAATGCTAGGCAGTTGGGTAAAAAAAATTAAGCCTATTCCTTTCTGCCAGTAATTTCCATGTAGTTCTTGATACTGGGGATTTCTTCTCTGTTTTGGTTTTAGACTTGTTTTAATTTTTATTCTATTCAGAACAATCCAGTATAATATTTCCTCAAAAGCTGTTCACTGAATTGACTTGGCATTCATTTTTATTTAATATTAACTTGGTGAATGAAAATAAAGAAAAAAAAATGCTCAAATGGAATTGAATTTCAGGTTTCCATCAAACACATAAATGTGATAGTGTGAAATAGAGAGTAAAAAATATTAAAAATTTGTAGAAGGGGAGCACTGCTCATATATGCCAATAGGTATCTGTTCCTCATTGATTTTCAGAGTCAGCTTCCAGTCATCTGACTCTTTACATCTTATGAAATATAATGCAACGTATAAAAATAAATCAGCTGGAGAACTCAGGATTGCAGCATGCAGCATTATGATGTCAAGGGTAAATGAACCCATTGAAAAAGCAACAAATGCACTTCACTGATTGCATTTTTTTTAGATTTTATCAACCAGTGTGCAGATTCCGTCTGTCTAAACACAATGTAGTCACCATTTATCTCCTATAAAATCAGTCAAAACAGAAACTCCTTTGTAATCAGTTTGACTCAGTGATGGTTTGGGTGGTGGTGGCGCTGGCAGAGGGAATCACTTTTCTCCAGCAATTCTCAGCCAGCCAATGCTCACATCTTATCAGGGGTTACCTAGCAACTGTACGCTGCTGTTAGTTGAAGTATAGTGATTAGTTAATAGCCCATGACTTCACAGGTTACTTTCTTTACAATTACATGGAAGTATTTAGCATTTGATTTCTTCTGAAAGTCCCTTCTCATACAGAAATTAATATCAGGTGAGATTATGACTGGCGCTTATCTCGCCAGTATAGAGTTAGCAGTAAGTGCTTCCTTTCCTTCACCTTCCCCATCATATTTTATGTCTTTCAGGTGATTGTTACAACTTAAGCACATTACCAAGGGAAAATTATGAAGTGTCAAAAAGACAACTGTGCAATTTTCTGGGACTTTTTATAATTTAAATTTTACCTGCAAATTGCATGACAAGCTGACTGTTTGCATTTCCCATGTCATATTAGGACTGGGCAAGAGGAAAGATCTTGGAGATGCAGCAGTATCATAGGGGTGCATTCATGACCCATTATTTCAAGTTTTACAGCATGGTGTAAGTGGGACTTGACTACCACGCATCTAGCTCAAGCCTTCAGCAGTGCTTGAGTGTTTTGATACAACCCTTCATATGGTATTTTTCCTTGGGGTACTTTTTTACCCTTTTTTTTAACTTTATAACTTTCTACTAAAACCATGCCATTTTCTCCTTTTTTTTTTTTTTAATAGTAAGTTTTTGGTGGGTTTTTTTTTCAAAGATCGGTTAGCTCTGAGCATGTTTTTCATCAAATATCTAAAAATGCTCTAAATCCTCCCTCTTTTCTGCCTGATGTATTTATGAAACTTGGAGTTGTGCATTCTCTAGATTAGCAGGAAAAGCACATGTTTGTACTGCCCTGGTGAATCAGCCATCCTGCAAGTGTGCAGCATTTGGTTCTGTATGAAGTCTGTAGCTCCAAAGAGGGACAGAGGTGAATTGCCAGCTGCCCCTTATTCTTCCTGCAGCCCAAATGACCATGACTGTAATGGTTGTTTCTGTTTATATGGTCAAGTTTCCTCATATTGCTGTCATATTTCAAAGCCTGTTTGCTTCTAGAATCATCTGGAGAAGCAAAAAACAAAGTCATGGAAACATTGTCTGAAGGGACCCTGGATCCATCTTGTCTCATCTCCTGCTCAAAACAGGGTGGTTGCCAACACTGTATCAGATTTCCTTTCTGTACTGGAATTTTGAGCTCCAGAATTAGAAAATGAGGGCAAATCTTTGAAGGCAGAAGGAAAAGGCTGGAATTACTACCTTTGCTATAGGGAAATACCATCCTATGGATGCTACTAATGTGTTTGTGCAATCTGGTCTCATGCCTTTTCCAAGGATTTGTTTTCTATCCTCTTAGTCTTTTGATGACTGATGGTCATCTTGGTGTGTCCCTAGGAGAACCATCCTGGTCCTGGCATTCCTGCCTTCTGGCACATGATAAATAATGATGAGTTCTCTTTGTCTTTCTTCACCTGCTCAAAGCCATGCATCAAATGCTCTGCGTGTAATAAATGTATCTGCCACAGATCTCTTTGGGGTGGTGCTCACCCATAATCACATAGAACCTTCTATCCCAGTCCTGCCAGGCCTGTGCAGGGAGAGGAATGCCATCATTTTCTCTATAGGTTGTGGACTGGCTAGTGTGAGCTAGCTTGACAAAGTTCCCTGCAACTATTTTCCTTCTGTGTATCTCCAGGGGCTTTGGATGAGTGTGCAGTCATGTTTGGTCCTAGAGAAATTTATAGAATTGACTGGAAATGTTCTGGACACAGTCAGTGCCAGAGTTTGTTCCTCTGTGCCTGCCTCCAGCTCCGAAGGAACTTGGGACCATGTGCCTACAACAGCTCTGATTGAAAATACTGAGAAAAAAATGGAAGAATTGCTTTAATTAGGTCTCAAATAAATACATTTGAATCATTAGGATGAAAGATAAAGCACAGATAGTAGAAAGTCCACTACACCCAACTGTTCCTGCATACAAGGAAAAGACAAGGACAGTTAGGGAGCTTTCCTATAGTCCTAGGGTTCACTTTCTTGGTCTAATTCCATGTCATAAACACCACCTGGCAGCTATCCCAACAGGAAGAGCACAACCTTGCTTGCCACTGCCTTTCTGAGAAGAGCTGTCCCTTCTGAAGGCAGTGGTGTGGCTGCCCATGGCATTGCCATGGTTGTCTTCAGGGATCCCCCTGGGATTTTGTTGGTGTGGACTTCAGTACAACCTTAGTCTGTGTTTCAAATACCACACAGCCTTTGCTAGTCTTAAAAGCACAGACCAGGTTTCATTTAACTGGCTTCAGGTTCAGGGCTTTCTTAAAGCTGCAACAAATTTCAGTTGGTATCTCACAGGCCTATGCAAGTTGTTCTTACAAGCACAGGAAAGAGCAGGCAGAGCTTTGTTCTGTTTATCCCTTTTAATGGGACTTAAATCTGCTACTAATGGTTATAAGATCTATGAGAATTCACAAAGAGATAAATGTACGAGATAAATTTATTTTTACTGTGAACAGAAGACAAAAATATATTGCAACTTTCATATAAATGTTATGCTCCTACTGTAAATCCTATTCTATGGACTACATATATCTACATCACATAAGCCCAATTCCTATTGACATGTTAGTGTTAGCTAAAACCCAATCCTTTTATAGCTTAATAAAATTTGAAGTGTTTTATAGGTGCAAAGGTTGAATTTTGTTAATTGTAACAGAACAATAATTGCCATCATCTAATTTCCAGTAATTTTAAGCTTTGATCTCATTAATAGGGTCAGATTTTGTTACTGTTGAAAAGGACCCTTTCAAAGACAGCTGCTGTGATTTCTGAATAGAGATCATAGAGGTTGGGTTAGAATATAACAATGATTTATGTGACTTTGGAGCTACTTTATCATACAGTACTAAATATAAACTGCAGGTACAACAGATGGCTTTTGCCATACAATCCATTTATGTTTCATTCTCTAATGTGTGGTTATCACTGTGTGTATACAGGATGTTTTGTCTTGCAGAAGTTTTCCTAAAGGATTGCAGCAGGATTTGTGCTGTAATTTATTAAGCAGCAACCCCAGACCATGAAGTGGTGCTACACCATGGCAGCTGCTGTTCTCCACAAACCCAGCATTTTTCATGTTTCTGGCTCTTTCTCTCAGTCAGCTCCAGAGCAACTTTAAATCATTCATCTCTATCTCTGTGTTTTGAGGGGCAAATATAGCTGGAGATTGACTGAAGTACCATTTCAGCATGTTTAGGTCTCTCTTAAAGGAGCACCATGTTCATTTGTAAAGTGGTTGATCAGTCTAGTGAAAGGAGCTGTTGCTACATCCCTGCCTCATTAGCTTTTTAACTGGCTGTGTTGGATGTGATCCCTGCTTGAAAGTACAGGGAGGTGTTTTGCTTCTGGTTTCATCAAAAGCAGCTTTCAAGCAGCAGCATGAAGATATGGGAAATTATTTGTTAAATTAAGCTAATAAGACCAAAACTGGGACCAGAGACTGCTGTCTCTCATTCCCATGTTCAGATATCCATGTTTATTCTTTTCAAATAAGTGGTGTTTGAATCCCAGCAGGAAGATTTGGAGGTACTAATGACATTTCAGATGGAGCCTCCCTGCCATCCTCAGGAGAGTGCAGACAGCCCTGGACTGGAGGAGCACTCTCTTGGTAGCCAAGTGACAACATCGCATGCATGGCTCTTCTGGCACTGGTCACATTGTTTTACAATTTGATGTGAGCATATTATTTAACACTGACTGCACTAAGGGGTTTTCAGCTCCCAGAAGAGTGTTTTACTGCATGTTTGATCCTCTTTTATTGCCACATTTCACACTCAACAAAAGCTTTCAACTGAGAGCCTCTGCATCCATTGGCATTGGGTAACAGCAGGTTTCCTTCCCTTTTTTACACACCTGTTTTATTGTTCTTTATTGTGAATAATTTTAAGAATAGAGCCTATATATCCAAATCCCTCAAAAACCCAAACCATCCTAGATACAAATGTCAGCTAAATAGCAAGTGGTTTATCTGAAGTGTGTGTTTTGTGCTCAGACACAAATGCTTGTCTGGCAGGTGTGAGCAGCACCTGCCCCTGCCACCTATGCTTCACATGCACTCATGAACTCTTTGTGGTCTCCTTTTGAAAATTGTATTCCCTGTGAAAGGACTTGTCACAAGTTAAATTATCTGTGAGATCACTAACTCTGCCTCCATCCTAGTGTTAAATTTATAACAATTTCTGTCAACCCTCAGTATCAACAAGGACATTTAATGAAACTCTTCCAGTACTAAAACTACATCATCTTGGCACAGGTGATGATGAGTCAGAAGGCAGCCCTGGACCATACCATTAACTTATCAACTAGAGAATTCCTACTGGGCACATCCCTGCTTGTAGAGCTTTTTACTTTTTTTTCCTTATTATTTTTAATCTAAAAAGGTAAACTTTGGCCTGAACTGGTATTTCTATTGACATAAAATATGACTGAGTTTGCATCCAGATCTGGAGTTTATTTCTTGCAGGGTCCTTGCAGATCTTACAGTAAGGCATTTTAAACTACACTTATCTAAATGAATAATCTTGTTTTGCAGGTCACAGCGTAAAGATTTTTCCTCCTGTGGCATTTCTTTTCCCTGATATTTTCATTCTGTTGTGTAACTAAATCCATCATTTAAATGTGCCCAATGTGAAAAAGAGATATAGATGCAAATACTACCAGTATTTTAACAAAGGTTTTGTTTGACTAGGGGGAAGATGAATGAATACCCAAAGGTTCAAAATATACAAGGGGTAATCAGGAAACTTCTATGAGTAAGTGGCCATTGTGACAAATTTACCTTCACAATTTATGAAGATGTCACAGTGGATTCTATGTACCACCATTTAGGCTTTCAGCCTTGCTCTGCAGTATATATTTAAATGCTCCATCTTCACCATCAAAGTGCAAAAAAACCACTGCAAAATTGGCACACAGTGCAGCAGGAGACAGTGTGTCCCTGTTTTCAGCTCCTTGAATGTATCAGAGTGGAAGCTACTGGCTCTCAGTGCAGGATGTACCATGCTACTCTGCAGAAACTGAGGGTGAATTCCAGTCTGGGGAGACAAATTTCTCTGTTTCTGCCCTGAAGGGATGCTGAGCAGCTGTAAACTGTGCACAAGAGCTTTAAGGTGCAGGTCTGTGAGCATAAAAAAAATTAAAACAAAGACTTTAAATGGCCATTGCAAAATAGAGCTAAACAAAATTGCCTGCAGTCCCATCAGTGACCCTTCCTGAACTTCTAATGCTGGGACACTCAGTGTACACTGACTCCAGCTCAGCCCCTGTTCTCACCCAACCTGCTAATGGAAAGAGCATGTTTGATTACTGATTATCAGGGAGATACCTGCCCTGCTTTCCTGCAGTTTGGTAGTTAATGTTTAAAAACATGCTATTTTAATAATAAAATTTTTTAAAGAATAGAATCCACCGGGAATAAACATGATCCCGTAATTTCTAAAAATAATTATAATATGCACATTAAAATTCAGAAGAGTGTGTCTCATGAATAGGCATCTAATTTCATGATTTAAATGCTGATGGTACAGCTAAAAAGCAACTGAAGTACATAATACACCAACCTAAGATTCTCATATTTTTCTGTAATATCAGTTCAGCATTAGCAACGTTAAGCCACCTGCTCTTTCCTTAATAGTGCATGAGTTATTAAGACCAATGTTTTAAAATATGTTTATGCTCTAATAGAAAGGATCTGGTTTCTTAATTTAAGAGGTGATTTAGTTTACCTGCTTTTCTTGGCATATTAATTATTAAGTCACTGTCTGAGTGTCATGTAACATTAAAAAATGCTGAATTGCTTTAAAAAAAAAAACAATCAGGAAAGATGGGTTTAAGGAACAGCTTGGGTGGAAGAAATTAGCATAAACTAAAGCAAATCATGACTGGGGGGTAAGAGCAAATCATGTGGACATGATTGAATATTTCTAGTTAGAAGACTCAGAAATTCTTTTGCACTGTGCTGAAAACTTTATTTCACTTCTTATCAAGGCTCTTACTAGAGTTTCAAAAGTACTTTTTAATTTTGAATTATTTAGATTCAGGGCTCAGTGTTTAGCATTGTCACTGTCATTTGATTTTCAAAGGTAGTGAGTACTCAAAGCTACAGTTTGCATCAGATGAGATCCAAAATGCCAAGCAATTTTGAAAATGAGGCTTTATTTTTGGAACTTTTCAGCATAAATTTTTTATACAGTAAACTGTGGGTTTAGGGTAGAAATTCCAGTAATCTGTTTTTCTAACTCACACATTACCTAGTCATATTAATCTAAACATGTATTTTCCTGTTTAACTTTTAAGAATAAATTCACTTAAATTGATCTGATTTTTTTGTAAATTACATCAAGATGAAGTGCTAACATTTCTGTATATAAAATATACAGTTAGAAATTTTCAGACTTTAAAAACTTTTATAAAAAGGAAAACTAATTTGACTATTTCTGAGTGTTGTCAGTGGCTTTGATGCCTAGAAAAGACTTCTACTGAGAAACTTTCTTTTAGTGTTACAAGTAGAATTTTCTTGATGTTGGATATTTGTCAAGGGAAATTCATCAAGATGAGGGAGTTAATTTTTGTTGACTTCATGGATTGCCAGAGCAAAGAACTCTGTCAAATTTCTTGGATACCTTTTTGTCATATTACAGGATATGGATAAGTAGACAGACTGCAGAACTGCAGGAGCCATTGATTTGTTGGTTCAGCCTTTCCTTACCCTGTTTTCTCATCTCAAGGAAATGCACAGTTATGCTTGGGGGTTAAATATTGAATTCAAGCTCCCCTTGATAAAGCAACCAAATTTCCATCAAATTTCCTGGCCATTTTATAAGGCAAGATAAAGGCAAATATATTAGAACTTGCTTTAAATGTCTTAACATCTTAAGCTTGGGAAGAGTTGGGATGGTTCTGACTAGTCAAGAGATTCCAAAACTTCAGTAGACAAGGACAATTTTAATTGTCCTCACAGTGTGAGATTCAGGAATACCCTTCCTCTCCTCTCTGCTTAGAGGCAGGAATAGAGGCACTCACATCACAGGATCTCAGACCTTGTTTTGGATCAGGTGGTATCCACAGAAGAGCTCAGATCCTGAAGCCTCCAAATTAAATCCCACCACGTTACAGAGTGGAGACTGGGAAACAATCATCACATGGCCAGTGTTGAGTGCAAGTGTCCTGACTTGCTTCCCCAGCTGTTCTTACTCTTCTCCAAACACCCACCAGTGGTTGCTGCCACAAGAAGAGTGTTCAATATGTGCATTTTTGGTCCAACTTGGTCGGACCCCTCCCATTTTTTTAAAGACTGAGAAATCCACATCTCAAGTGTTCTTTGGCTATTAAGAAAATATTAGTTTCCCTTGCTGGTCAGATCCCATTCTTGGAGATCAGTGTTTGTATTATTTGTGCAAAAATAGGAAAAGACAAGACATATCTTGCAGAATGCAAAATAGAAAACTGATAGTGATTTATATGATTTAGACTATGTCTTTTTTTGTCTCCAAATATCTCCTCTGTCTGTGTCTAACAGAAAGAACAATAAATCTTATTTACACAACACAAACTGTGATTTCAAAGGACAGCAGAAGTCCAGCTCTATGCAAAATCAGACAAGGCATGTGTTTGCCCTCAGTAGTGAGGTTTAGTGAAATCATTGCTCTGCCAAATCAGAATGTGATCCTGTCCAGCCCTCCCAGCAGCCTTGTGCCACTAACTTCACTGGGATAAGAGGGCAGTCAGTGTCTCACACAGGGGGTCACAGAGCTCCAGCAACAGCAAAATAGAAAATTACTGATCTAGACATACCAAAACTACTGTAACACTTCGACCAAAACTAGTTCCAAACTCACTGAAGGTAGAAAATGCACTAAAAAAAAAAAAAAAACAAAAAAAACACACTTCCGTTGAAAAAAATTTGGATTTTCTCTGGGGCAGCCAACAGCCCTGGGACCAAAACATCTAGAAGGGATGATCCTATTCCTGCCAATGCTTTCCTGCAGACACGTGGGAATGAGGCTGCACCAACCAGTGGCTGGATCAGGCTGGATTTAGGGACTTCAGAGATCATTACATGTAAGTGGCTGTTCAATACAAAGATTATTGTTGCCCAGCCTCACCCTAATCCTTCACATACAAACAAACACCATATGTGCAAACACCATTTTCACCTGTGATAGTTGTTCTGCCTATCTCAAAGTCCTGTCACTGCCATTGAGTGTGGCATTAAAAAGGAGGGATGATGGAACCCCTCTGAGGTGCAGCCAGGTATCATAACCACTGCAACAGCTGGGAGTTGGAGCATAGNGTCATGAGTTGCTATCATGTCTAGCAGCAGATGCACACATTTGAACCACATGACAGGAGAAAAGAAAGGAACAAAGACCAATGTTTACATAACATGGTTTGAAATCTTTGTAGTTGGCAACCGAATCAAAGGAATGCTTATGTTTTGATGTACAGCAGTCTTAAATCATTTGTAATTTTCTATCACCTCGTTTTATCAACAAATTAACATCTTGATATATAAGATCATCAGTAAATTAGCAATCAGCACCAGAACACAAATTTGTTTTTAATGTGTGTACAAAACAAAGGACAATTGATAATATGTGGTGTAGCACTTTACATTTTAAAGAGAAAATTAAAATATTTGTATATGTCAAGATATTTTTTAATTTATTCTGGCACCTGCAATTGGTGAATTTCTCTAGGCTTTGTGTCATTTTGATGTATGTGCTGCCCAAACTCTTCTTGCCAAGAGTCCTCAATTTTCGTGAACAAGAGTGGAGGATGGGGAGCTGTATCAAGGAAAAGGAAACACATCTGCATCTTTCTCAAGGAAAATATTTCCAATGTAACACAGAAAAAACACTAATTTCAGAGATAAATTCTATGTGTAAGGTGAGGGCATTTCCTGTAAACAAAGTGAAGTAATAGTTTAAACATGGATGTAAAGCTAACATCTAAAATTGCAGATCAAATCCTCCTCCCCCCAACAATCATTAATTCATTAATCCTTGAAACCATCACAGCATTGTTTTCTGGTAATTATACACACCTCATATGCTGGCTTTTTAAGACATTAATTGCATGATTAGTTTTATGATTTCTTCTGATTACCAATTAAGTTACCTTTTTCTCTCTTTTTTGTATTTCATACATACCATTAGACTTTATAGTGCTTCTTTTTTAATTTCTCACCTAGCAGGGGTTCTCACACATTCGAAGACAGCATTATCCACTCAATAAACAGAGAGGGAGTTTAATTTTCTGTGTAAAGTATTGCTATGGACTTGGAAGGATGATGTTTCAGATATTATGCTATCAAGAGTGACATTTAATTTTACAGGGGAAAAAAATCTTGTTTTTCCCTGTCATAACAATGTTCACAGAGCATGATTTTAAAGATGTGCAGAGACCAAATCAAGTGATTCTGTCTGTTGGTTTAGCTGAAGTTGTCACATCTTCCTTTTTTGTCCAACATGTATTGCCAGCTGGTCTTTGATTATATTAGTCTAATTTCTTATATAGAGTTCTCTGGGTCTGTGTATATATTTTTAAAAGAAGCCTCCCATATATAATAAATCTGATACACAGGCACGAGGCTCTCAAGACTCAGGGGAAAAAAATTGATCAGTGGGAGTACAAGTTTGAATAAAGCTGAATTTCCAAATCCCAGTTTAACTGCATCCCAATTATCTTGTAGCCTGCATCCTTCAGATGCTGAGAAGTCTCAACTTTTTCAATACACATTTGACTTTCAGCAAATAGGAGTCCTATCAGCTGCAGTGTCAATATGCTAATGCCTGCACACATTAGGTGAAGATCCTGGAAGTGCTTTGGGGGATTTATAGATGAGAATATTGCACAAACCACCAAAATACAAAAACACATGCTAAAAATGGGGTTTACTTTCCATATTGCACATACGTGGACAAATGTCCATCGGGGTATGAGTGTCTTTCTGTGTATGTATTTGTGTGCTTGGTTTATCAAATATTTGTGTGGGATTCATATACATATTCTGCACCACCTTCGTAGTGTAAAAGCAATTACACTTAAAAATCAACACCAGACAAGATGCCTAAATGGAATTTAGTTGAGAAAGGCCCTTATGTAAAGGAAACAGGGAACTGACTCATAGACCTTCTTAAAGAGAATAATACAGTCTAGAGCATATTGTGTGAGTGGTTTTAAAGCAATCTGGTATTGATTTAAATGAGTACACACTTCCAAATTCCTGACAGCTATGGCAGGTGAGAGAATAGAAAGACGTTGGGAGTTGCAGGGTAACTCTAATTGGACCAACACAGAAAATAAACTCCCAACTTTCTGTTGATTCTTAAAATGCGTACTTGCCAAAGCTGTACTGTGGTTCTCTAGTAGGGGGAAAATTGTCCAGAGTGCACCATATGCTGTTCTACAAGCACCCTGTGGACAGCAAGTCAGCATTGAGAAATGTGCAAAATTGAAGGTGTTCCTGTAAGAGGAAATAAAGGCACCTCCAGATCTATGAAAACTGCAATTTTTTAATGAATTATAGGAAAAAAATTGGGGTCTCTGATAAGCTTTTATTTTTCTGACATGGTTTTAATTTTTAAGAGATCTTTAAAATCTATGTCATTTGGTCCCAGTTTGTATTGAATTATACAAAAGGCAGCAGCCAGCTCTGCCAGGCCAAAAACCAGAAGTCTCCAGGGCATTGATTGTTGCCTGACAAGGTCAGGAAAGGAGTTGAAGTGTCCCGAGGTTACAATCACCTCAGTTACAACTGATAGTACCTTCAGTACTTCACTAACCAGGTGCACTTATCTTTGATCTCTTTAGAAGTATTTTTAGGCATAAATCTCTCTATTTCACTCATGTTTTCTATTTAATAACCAATATAAACTGTTTGAAATATTTTCTATTACCCAAAAAGATGAGTGTGTATTTATGCTACATCTGTCTGCTTTCTAGGCTGTGTCAAACTCAATAATCAAAGCATAAATATTTCCTTCTAATCACTGGTTTGGTTTTTTGAATTGCACTTTTCTGCTTTCAGCCATTCATAAAAAGTGATTCATACAGGAGACAGTGAGGCAGGACCAAATGCTGTACCTAACTTGAAAAATAAGAATTAGCAGCATAGAGATTTCTGGTTCTTTCTCTTTGACATAAGTTGCTTGATTGCTGTTTTGAAGCAAAAAAAATATTTGAGAGATTTGGAGTAAAGACAGAGGGTAAAGAGTAAAGAAAAAGCCATAATTTAGCCTTGCTCTTGTATGAAGTTTTTATTGGTGACAAGGCAAAAAGGATTCTCTTGAAAACACATTCAACATTTTAACTTTTTTCCCAAAAGATTCTTAAAGATCCTTTTTTATTATTATTATTCTGTTTCTTCTTTCCACAAGTATCCAGACTGTCATTTGTCCTTCTGAAGGCTGAGCCTATGACATGTACATGCTTTCCCTGTATGGAGACAGTGCCTACAGGCTGGCCTTCTGTCTCTTAGGGCACTCTGAGAAGAACTCTTGCCTCCATTCCTAGATTAAGGTGTTTAGAAGTCAGTAGATCTACTTTATTTATAGTATGTCAAGATTCCAATCAAGTATTATAGGATCAAATGCTGATCCCTCTTAAAAATTTACAGCACTGCACAGAGATATGTTCCTGGGTATCATGGACCATCTCCAAATAAAAATTGAAAAAACACCAAAACCCAGTAAACAAATCAGTCAATACAATAAATATAATGTATTTATATATTGTATATTTATATAGTCCTAGACTATTTATTATTTTATATATCATTTTATTGTTATGTATATTTGCAGTTACAACTCCTTGCGAGGGGAAGAGGAGGGGCAGGCACTGATCTCTGCTCTGTGGTGATCAGTGATAGGGCCTGAGGGAATGGCCTGAAGTTGTGTCAGGGGAGGTTTAGGTTGGATATTAGGAAAAGGTTCTTCACCCAGAGAGTTTCTGGGCTCTGGAACAGCTCCCCAGGGCAGTGGTCACAGCACCAGCCAGCCAGAGCTCAAGGAGCATTTGGACAGAGCTCTCAGGCACGTGATGTGACTCCTGGGGTGTCCTGTGCAGGCCTGAGAGCTGGACTCAATGATCCTTGTGGGTCCCTTCCAACTCAGAATATTCCATGATTCTGCTAGAATAGTGCTGTGCTGAAAGTGTTTACTGCTGAGAAGATTGCTTACTGCCCTCAGAGAATGCTGTGAGTTCCAGAAGTTTTGTTGTTATATCAGAGAAGGTGCTTCCAGAGCAATGTAGCACACCCTTGAAACTAGAAAGTGCAGCCAAGCAGCATGAAAATACTGTCAACACACTTTCTGGTGGCCTCCAGCCTTCATATTTTAATAGAGGTATGAATAAATGAACCAGTAACAATTCCAATTTGGGCAGACTGGCGTAGCCCAAAACTTTAACAAAATAACCATTTGAACTATGTGTTTTCATCTTCTTGCACTCCTTGCATCTGTGGGTTTAGTTTTCACTTAATACATGAAGTGCTCAAAGTGTCACAAGAGGCTTTTCTCTTCCTGAAGTCATTTGCAGTTGCATGTGGTGTAAACCCAGGAAGTTTGGCTAAACAAATATGTCAGTCCTTTTCAAACTGAACTGTAGCTCCAGAATTTCAGTTTGCCCATCACTGATGTTCATTCAAGTCCATGTTGAAATTGGGAACAAAACTATCTCCAGTTCACAGAAATGAAGCCATCCATAGCAGCCCAAATGGATTAGTATTGTGCATCAGAGAAGTCCATTAGTGTAGTGTAACCTACAGGTACAGCATAAGCCATTTCTAAAAGTACAGCTGCCTCTGATCAACCTAAAAAAATCCTCTTATTTCTGAAAACACAACGTAAAAATGCACAGCAGGCTACAGGCCAGATATGTCAAGTATGTATTTTTTAGAAGCTGAGTTTAACCCATATGAGTCATCATTCATTCACTCTTAAATTTCTATTATTCTGTTATTCTTGATATCATCCCAATTTAAATGGATGCTGGAGGCCACAATGGATATCTCATCCATTTCTCTTCCTTGAAGCATCCAAGGAACTTGATGTGTTTTTGCTGGCTGGCCCTGTGTATCATGTACTGACCTGCCGTCCATGAATTGCATACAAGCATGGCATGCAGGGGGCCAAGTCCTGGCATTAAAAAAAAAAGCCAGAAAGCAGTCAATCCTGGAGTACATTACACCGTTGTAATAAGGGGGATGTCAGAAATGGAATGCCAATATGGTATTTCTAATTTCTTCAATTATAAGAAGGGTGAAACTAAACCTTCTTGCTCTTGCACCATTCTCCCTTCTCTCTTTGCTGCACTATTCTTTTTTTGCAAGGAAGGGACCACTGAGGAAGTCATCCCAGCCCAGGCTGCATAGATGTGCTAAAAAGGGCTAGTTTTCCTTGATGGATTTCCTCCAATTTTCACACTCATCAGAGAATGAAATCCTAACCAGAGCTGAGGAGCAAGGGGGTGGATGGGCAGGACCTAGAGGCAGATGTACAGCAAAACCTGTTTTCTGTCTGTGTTAACAGCCAAACCTAAACCCCCTGATTGTTCAAGTATCAGTAAAGAGAGTTTATTGATGGTATCAGTCAGAGTGGAAGGACATCATTGCATGGCATAAAACACTGGGTTCTACATCCTCTGTGGAAGCTGTGAACAGGAGAAATACAGTTCTCATCATGTACTCTGGAGAGGAAAGCAGAGGGATTCAGATTTGGAAAACACAGGGGCAGCTTTCAAAGGGGCAGGACTGAAATGCCCCACTAAGCTGCTCTAGCCAGACATCTCATTTGAGATCCTTTGTCCCCTACCTCCTTGTCCAATAAAATAATCCGGAAAACTTGTTTCTGAAGACAGGATCTCTATTTATAGGGAAAGTTGTTGCTTTTCTACATTTTGCAGGAGCAATCTTTGATATCAAAATTTGTTTGATATGGAAATGCTGTATACTTGCTATTTTTTAGCCCACCTACATGCACACCAAGTTTCTGAATTACCAGTAAAAATCTTTGTTTGAGCTTTTGTGCACAAACAAGCTCAGCTTTTTAGTATGCACCTGCTTAAGCAATTTCTTTGAAACCAGCATACTTGAGTTTCAGGTTTTTTGCCTATAAATAGCCTTGCTTTGTAGAATGTAGTTTATTGCAGGCTCTTTTAAATACATTTCTAAGGGGAAATATGTGGGGAAATTTTAATAAGTTGTCCTTATTAAAAATGAATTATATACATCAAAATTACAGTTGTTTGCAATAACACAACATTTTTCTTTATCTTGCACTATCAGCACAATCAGTGGAAAACATAAAAGGAGGTATCCCATACACATTTGAAATTGCAATTACAATATTAGGGGAGGGGCTCTTTTAAGTCAGAACTTTTTTCTTGAGAACAAGGCTGATTTTCTTAAGGACTTGCATTTCCTACAGACTGCTGGCTCCAGCACATACCTCTGAATCAGCTTTGGAGCAGAAGGCTGCGGGAGGAGGAGGTCCTGCCTCGCACATTGGGAGATACCAAATGCTCAAATTAAAAAAATACAGCAGAAATTTAAAGCAAAACAAAAAACCTATTAAATAATAATTATATAGTCATCTTTGCATCACTTTTGGGACACAAAATACATTTTCCTACTGTCATTAGCTTTTTAGGTTTTTTTTTAAGTGCTATGCAGAAAAAACTGACTCCTGGGACTATTAAAATAACTCCTTGTGAAGATAGTTCATGTTTTGCTGCAGTCAATCAGGAATGCATGTTCCAGGACACTTCAGTAGAGCCATTCAACTTGTTTGACTTTCTCACGAAAATTATTTAAAGTTATGGATTGTTGTTTGAATAAGATCTGAAAATGTACGTGATGTGACAGCTGGGTTGAATGTACATAATCGACTAATTCTGTAGTGATCTGGTGATTTTGTAGCAAAGATCAAGTTTTTGAACTATTAGTCACTCTGTTCACATCATTTTCATGATACAAATGGTAGTCAATAGCTGACAGCAACGCTAAAGTTTAAAGTTCATCTCTGTCTTTGAATGCATGTTTGAGTTGGACATCTCAGAGGTAGGCTTTAATGTAATGTTACCTTCTAGGAGCCTTAGTAATTTTTTTTCTTTAATGTTTTTCTCATTTCTAGATTGCCATTAAAATATTTCAGCTTCCCAGCAGTACTGGATAAGTAAGCCTATGATCTAGTGTTGATAGACACATCAAAGTTAATCACAGACTTAATTTAAAAGAGATAACCCAGAAAGCATAGCCAATAAATAGAAAGCAAGGTATGCACCCATTTTGAATCAAAATCCTAAATCCATTTTTGTATTTGTAGTAAAGACCAGGCTGATATGAGGGCCTCCACAAAATTCATGAAGTTTTTTTTTCAATTTTGGGACTGACAGAAATACAGGTTGGTGTTTACACATGCTCTAGTCTTCCTTTAAGCTGGCTGTCCCCACTAGTCCTGAGAGCTTAACAGAAAATTATGACAACTTCACTTGTTAAATGAATTCATTTGAATCTGAAACAGTGCAGCATATGAGCTCAAAACTGTAGCCTGTGCAATTCATTTGAGTATTTGCTCTTTCTTTTTTTTTTTTAATCTGTTTTTTAAGTTTTTCTGCTTTTGGAAGCAGAACAGAGGATACATTTGTATGCTGTGTGTTTTCTCTGGAAGATAAAAGGCATTTTGATGGAGGTACAGACTGTCTCCGTTCATGGTAACTTTCAGGATATGGTGAAAAGATGCCACATACAAGCATATTGAAATTTCTTTCTTATTTACTTTGTTTATAGCTTAGACCTTGGACAACATTACCAACCATTAAAGTTTCTTGGCACTTCTTGTTAGAAATTTCAGCTGCAAACTTTAATAATTTGAAAATACCTAGCATACTCTCTGCCCCTGGCTGAATTTTCTTAGGAAAATTGCAACAAAAACAACTCAGTCATTTCTGAAATTGTGCTGTTGAAAACTGAACCTAAGCCAGTGTGAAAAAGTTATGGTGCCTTTTTTCTTTCAACTGTCCCAGTGATTCATCCCT
Source organism: Drymodes brunneopygia (assembly GCA_013400955.1). Classification (NCBI taxonomy): domain Eukaryota; kingdom Metazoa; phylum Chordata; class Aves; order Passeriformes; family Petroicidae; genus Drymodes; species Drymodes brunneopygia. Next base: position 477,372 of record VZTZ01031099.1, read on the forward strand.
TTTATCTCTGGTTGATGCTGATGGGTAGGGGAAGCCATATGACAAGGACTTATCTTTTGCCCTTTTTTTATGGAAACCCAGGAAATCCTTTCCAAAGTAGTTATAAATCTTTGTATATCTATGGTTTGCACATGCCCTGAAGAAGTTTGTGGCATTTTAGCATCTGAAATCACTGGGGAATATATCCCATCATTTGTCAGGGTGGACAAAAAGCTTGTTGAGAGCTTGTGGACTGCGATCCAGAGAATTTGTTAGAAACTGCATGATCAGGGTGAGAAATAGAAGAGATCTTTTGTAAGTAAATCAGGGAAGTTTCTGTAACATAGACCTGGTTAATAGAGGAGACCTTAACCTCCCTGCTGTATCAGCAATTCCACAGGACACAGCAGCCAAGAGGATTTTGGAAAGGTATCAGGAATGACTCCTTGGAACAAGAAATGTACCAAGGCCACCAGGGGTAATACACACCTTGGTCTGCAGAAGAATTGGCCAGGAAAGATACAACCAAAACAACCATGGAGGGAAACTTTCACACTGGGACTGGGGAGGTGAAGAGCCAAGGATCTGGGAAAAAGATGGGTGCAGATTTGGAAGACATTTCACAGAGTACCTTGCTTCACAGTGTGTTCTGAAGACACTGGGTTTTGTTTGAGAGACTCCCTGCATCAGCAGAGAGATGTGGAACCAATGACAATAGACTGGCTCTCTTTCATGGAAGTGCTGGAGTCATCATCTCTGGAGGTATTTAAAAGATGTGTAGACGTGGAACTCAGGGACACAGTATTGGATTTGGCAGTGCTGGACTCAGTGATCTTAGAGGTATTTTCCAACCTAAAGGACTCCATGATTCTTTGAATCTGTAATTTATTCCAGTAACCTAAATGGCGTAGGTCTGGATGATGGATATTAAGTCATGTGACAAGCTGTGTTGGTGTCGGTATTAAGGCAAACATTCAAACTACAAAGGGGAGAGTACTTTTTTCTCAGAATCAAAATCTTGTGGATATAATTTTTTAATCTGAAAAGAACATTTTCTTTGGAGAAAAAATGCAAAGCTAAGCCCTCAAAATTTAATGACTGACTTAATTTTTTTTGTACATCCTTAATTTGTCTGATTTTTCCATGTATATTAAGCTAGCATGTTTAATTACAGAATCATGCTGCATTCATATGCAGGAAGAGTCAGGTCTGGCAGTGAACTAGGACTTTGCAGTGAAGCAAATGATTAAGAGTCCCCCACCTCATTGTTAAGTCAGTAAGTACAGAGTGAATGAGACAGGATAGTCTCTTGGTTAAACGAGCAAAATTCATTTTGTTTTTACCAGAGAGCCTCTTATGGCAGTAGGCAATTTTCTTATACCAGTTTTGCCAATTCTTTCTCATTTTCTAGATGTACAAGACCTTCCATATAGGGCTTCACCCATGAGTTTGGTGAGCACCCACACAACAAATGTATGAACTGAGGAGTGCATGTGAATATGTGAAATACTAAAAAATATAGAGACAGCACAAACTGTACCCAAAATTAATGAGTACCTTTTGACATAAATCTCTCTGTGCTTCAAATCCACATTTTACAGAGGGAATAATACCCACTCATGTCCTAGGCAGGATATGAAATTCATTAAAATTGTGTAGTGTTTGTGTGCTGGGAAAATGAGTACCAGAGCAAGAAATTAAAATATTGAAAATTATTAATCTATCCTTAGAGCTGACATCTGACATCACAGAGGGCTTTGTGTAATGTGAGGTAAATAAGGCCAATGGCCAAATGCAAATATAGGCACAAAAAGTACTGGCCACTGTGCCCTGAGTGGAGTCCTCCTAAAACATATTTTCAAAATACATGTAGAGGGCAAGATAGAGTTGATTAGGCAACCATAATCCTGGCTTTTCCTAAAACTGAGTGCTTTGTTTTCCAAACTTAGTCCAGTAATTAAAGAAAAGCTTCCCAGGATTCTCTGGTCCAAGTGAGAGCAGCAGGTGAATCTAAAAAACCTCATTCCTTGGGTATACAAATTGATTCACCCTGCAGCCCAGATCCAGGATGCAAAGCCCAGATTCCCCTCCCTGTCACTTGACCCACGTGCTTGGCCCCTCTGGGTGTGCAAAGATCTGGACATGTCTTTGTTTGGGAAATCTTTCATAGAAAATGCTTCAAGATCCACATGAGCAGAGACAGGGCTCTGTTCCTGGGGGCTGACACAACTACTGACCTACTGTGGGATGCCCAGTGCTCTCTGGCCCAATGAATATTTAATTGGGCCATGCAAAGTGGAAGAGTTCCATCAGAATGGACCAAGAGGGGCCTCAGTGGGACACTCCAGCTCTGGTGGCTTCAGCTGTCTGGCAGGAGGGATCCCTGAGGTGGGGGAGATGTTTGATCAAGACAGGGTCCCACATCATAAGGACAGATGCTCTAATTACTGAGCTGCTGGATGAAAAGGGGCACTATCATCTCATCCTTAGAGACGACCAGACCTCCTTTGCTTATCTGAAGAATGGTTTAGCTACCTGAGCCCAGCTAATGCCTCTGTGCAAGTGAGGCCCTGAATGAGGCAGGCTGAAGTCATATCCATCTTCTGCTGGCCAAGCTGGGCAGATCCAGTGAGGTGGCAGCTGTGAACCCTTCAGTCTGGCCTTTTTCTTACCCCAAAATGCCTAATTCAGAGTTAGGGAAAGGCCTTGGCAGCATGGTATCTAGGATGGAGTTGTTACAGTGAAATTACCAAATCCCCTTGGGCTACTTTAGCCCAAGGGGGAAAAAAAGGATATTTAGGGATGGCAAGATGCAGTCCACACATTGTTGGTAGCATCTGCAGGAAAATCTACATTATCTCAGAAGAAAGCTTTTCATTAATGTAAAATACAAAGTTGCTCCTGAGAAAGCTTTTCTGAAGTGTGTTTAAACTATGCACTTCAAGGATGCTGGGACTTCTGTGAGCCCTGGCTTCACAAGAAACTTTGCCATTGATGCAAAGGAGGATAAAATCTCCACAAAGTAATGTATGGAAATAAGAGGAAAGGCTGTTTGCTTCTTTTGCATGAATGCACCTATTTTGACACAAGAAAGGAAACAATAGAAGAAGCAGCTCCCAGTTTCAGCTCTTTTACAGTAATAATAAAATAGAGGATTTAACCAAAACTCAGCTTTCTTAATTATTTCAGTCTGCTGTTTTCTTGCTCATGACCAGCCCAGCTTGTATCCCAGAGCATCATTTGTGCCCATGCTTTTAAAAGCCATAGTTACACCCCTCTCAAGCTGAGTACTAACAGTAGGTGGAGATACAATCCAATTGTTCCGTGGTGCTTCCAAACAATCTGAAGCCAGTCTGACTTGCTATTAATTTTAATTAAGCCTTGCAATAAAAACCAACAGAACAGTGAAAACCATGAGCAAAAATAAATGTATAGGTCATGCCTTTAGTTCCCTTTATGCAGAAATCTGATAGCTTGTTTTGGCATCACCAGTGGAATATACAGACCTAAGTTTAGTCTCTGCTGTTTGTTTTTCTCTCAAAACCCATGTCTTCGCTTCTTCTTTCCCACAGTTAAATAATATTATAATAAGACGGAGACAGTTCTGAGACCAGTTCAAGCATCAGAATACAAGCTGAATAAAACAAAAATCAATTTATTCAAGATTCCTAGTTGGTGTATCTTATTTTTTAAAGAAAAGACAATAGGAAAGAAATGCTGACATTGTTTTAATTAAACTTTTACCAGAGCTGGATTTGAAAGGCTGTCTCTGCTCTATGCTTCCACAAAGGTGAAACAAAATGGTGACTGTGTTTCTTTGCAGGTTTAAACTTTGGAAAATTAAGGTCACAACCATTTTTTGCCCTTGGAACTATATACATTTTGCTCCCTGGACAGTAGGCAGTGAATATTGACAGGTTCTAGCAAGAACTCTTAATCATGTTTTTAAAGTGCTCCCAGACATGCAGATCAGTAGAAAGAGCAGCATGCCACTCCTGGGAATGGAACCCCTGAAGAGTTTTTGTCTGTCCATTTCGATGATACCTGCTGCCCAACTTTTCAGGTCATTGCAAGTTTAATATTTAAAATTTCACCTTTAATTTATATCCTTCTCACTCACAATCAGTCTAATCCAGCTGGATATCAGGGAACAATAGTTTTGGGGGTTTTTTTAAATCAGAATTGTATCACAGTTGTGCTATGGCACTGGATGTCCTTCAGAAGCCTCCAGAACTACACCAGCAGGAAAACCAGCCAGCACTAGGTTGCAGGATGGCAGAAGGACTAATGTTCATTAAGGTGCAGGAAAGTGCTTTTCTGGGAATAATTCTGTTTTCTGAAGGTACCTGCCATTTTGCTTTGTGCTTTTATGCAGTTTGTTGTAAACAGCATTTACCCTCTTCTCTTTTTCATTCTCATGATATATCTGATGATATGCACAGCTTGGTTTACCCCTAGATCTTCAGCAGAGCTAGAAGGAAGCTCTAAATAAAAGTAAAATATAAGAGAAACAAAGGGATGAAGTCTCTTGGCATACAGCAGACTGGGGAATAGCTTATGGAGATATCTGTAGGTTCTGAAACTTACTTGCTCCTCTCAGTAGCCTCTCCCAGTTCATGACTTCTTATTTCCATGGCAAATTGGTCAGGCATGTTACCAAAGATTATACTAAGATCATAAAATGATAGTTAATGGAAAGCTATTAAATAAAAGGTTCTGTCTTTCATATCATTAGTTTGATGAAGTCAGTTTTCAGGGGAAAGCACCAGAACACCAGGAGTCACAGTGAACTTTAGAGAAGGTGCAATTACCTCTCGTGTGAAAGTCAAGTCACATATGTTTCACCGGTGTTTTTTAAATCTCATGCAAGATAATTGCTACTACTGGAAAATATCTGTCTTTCAGTGCTGCATATCATATTCATCCTACTTATAGGACTTCTTTCATTAATAGTTGCATTAAAATATCACCCCACTCATGTTCTAAAGCAGCACTCAAAACTTAGCAATTACTGAATTTTTAATTACATGATTTTGTTATTTCTTCCCTGTCTTTAAGTTCTTTGCTTATGCTCATAAAAACTAGGAGAAAAAAAATCTTTGAATGAAAGAGGACATGGAACTTTTGTGTAGATATTTCTGTGTCTGCCTTTCATATAAAGAAACTGAATTTGAGATGAACAAAAAGAAATTTCAAGAGACAGCCACATCTTTCAAGAGAGAGCCAACACCAGGCTACACTTCTAGAAGTGTAGGGTATGATTCACCATAATCCAAAATCCTAATAAAGAAACACATTTCTTCCACAAATGTGTTTTCTGTATTGCATCATTTGGTAGCACATTTTGATAGTAGAACCCCACACTGCAACCTACCAGAGGTCTTTAGTGCCCTGGCAAAGCAGAAAGGAACCTGGTTTCAAGTGAATTCACTTGATCCTGCCTGTCTGATGGGGTTACAATTTTCTAGCATTGAGTGTATATATATATATATTTATATACACACTATTGAGTATATAGATTTAGCATATATTTTTTCCTAGCATTGAGTATATATATATATATAAATAATTTATAGCAAATAATGATAATTCACAGTGCTTCTCACACATCAGTGAACACTTTGCTCACCTTAGGTTTTGTCTCCATAGGAAAGTAGCTTTATACTCACACCAGGATTTTCTATCTTTATAATTTATATGTTTGTAACAGTGTGAGATGCTCCAGAATCTTTGAGTTCAGTTTTACGGGTTCTTGAGTTGGTTTCCACTTGCATTCAGGCAAATTCAGCTAAACCAGAAAACATTTGGAAGAGCATTTTGTGTTCAACACAAAGATGTCATTAACTTGATTCCCTCAGCCTTGATCTGTGGGCAATGGGCCACAGAGGTTCAACTTTATTTCCTAGGGGATATCTTACAAAGCAGAGGCTGTGATTTTGCCAGGGATCTGGTCCCACACAGAAGACATTGAGCACCAAAACTCTATCCCTTTGGGGAGCATTTTATTCCCTCCTTCATTTGTTTTGCTGATAATAATTTCAGTGTGTGCTGCCACTGTGTACGTACCCATGCCCTGGGCTGTGGATGTGTTTATAAATGGAAAGATTTCAGACATGATAAACTGCATTTAACAGTAATTAGCATATAGTGATGCTGAGTCTTAATAGAAACAACTCTACTGCAAAGATTTCAGTCTGCCAGTAATGGAAATATGACATCTATGCAGGCTTTGTGTTGTTTGAAGCTACTGGCCATTGTAGCTGAATTGCTGTGTGGCTCCACTCAGTCATTCTCTTTCCAAGAGGTTTTTCTTGAGCATGAAGCCATTTCTTTTCTTTCTTTTTTGTTTGTTTGTTGGTTTGTAAAGGTGAGTAATATAGCTTTCCCTGAAAAGTAAAAAGGCTTTCAAACACTTATTCCTCCCTGACATTTCAAATCTATGTGGTTGTGGTTAAAAATTTAGTTACATGGCAACTTTTCTAATGAACCACCTTGCTTAAAAATGAACTCTAAAATGCCAGTCTGCTTTAGCAGCTATTTTATGATCAAATTCCCTGGTGAAGTGTGTGTAACTTGCTGACTTCAGTGGAAGCAACATGCATCTGAGGGCAAAATTTGTCTCATGGATTGACTGATTGTCAGCTGTTTGGTGCTACGTGCCAGCTATTCAGAGGCACTTAGCTCCCAGCAACTCTTGCAATGAGACCTCAGGCTGAATTTTCACAGGCTTTTTGTGAATCTCACATACAATGTGTAAATAAAAATGGGCCTGAGTCCTTATGTTCAATGGGAAGTAATTTATTCTCAGGAGCAGTCCCAATGTGTATCCAGATCCTGTTGAGATGATTAAGTACTTATTAACATGAGTAAGAGTTGCAGATTACAGTGTTCTGTTGACTATTTAAAAAATCACGAGGCACGATTCATACTGAAGTCAATGGGCAGAGGAAGCACTCATTAGAGACATGGACTACACTGGGGAGCCTGTTTTTGTCAAGCTTGAGGTGTGATTTTTAAATTGCATCTTTGGTTTTGTGGTTGCCACTTTACGCTTGCAACTACTGGTGCCCATCATTTTGAACTGAAAAGTTATCTCACTTTCACTCAGCTTTTTCTCGTGGGTGGTAAACCTCACACACAGAAATAGAGTGCAATTTAAGAGTAAATCTAAGAAAGAATATTGTTTTCCAAGCAGACTGTCTTGTAAAAACTGATTTTTTTTTCTCCATACTCCCCCACTATAAGCAAGATATTAACATTTTCTTTCCTCATGTTTACAGTTTGGGAAATCACCCCAGGGTACTTGGAACTGGTTTTCAGCTGCATTTCAGGGTCACAGTTCCTGCCACACTTCATAAGGGGTCTGAGGAGTAAGAGAGCCCATGACTGGGAAGCAAGGTTGGGATCCCCCCCCACCAAGTTCTGGTGATGCTCTTCAAGCCTGAGCTGCTTCTTCAGATTTAGACTAAGGGCAGTACTCAGGCTCTGAGGTATGAGCTGCTTTATGAAGTGTTTCTGCATAGATTGAACATGTGTAACTGTTCTTAGAATAGAACCTTTTAAATTACAGGTATCCATCTCTCAGTCCCACCACCCAAACAGAATGACAGGGCGGTTTTTGACACTCTGGGCCCATAAATTAATTGACTTGCTTGAATGTGAATTATTCTTATTTTGGGGTTGATAGAAAAGCAGCATAAATTGAGCATTAGTTTCATTTTGAGTCTAATCATCATTCATTTATCAAATGAGGTGTCACTTTGTGTTGGTTGATGCAGTCACACAGATTTGTGGGCCACACAGTTTTACTCTGGAAGCAGCTCACACCAGAGAGGTTTCTTTCCATGGTAGAGGTCATTCACACACTCATGAACAATATAGTTGATAATCTAAGAAAAAAACCATACTGTTCCTTATCTTGAACTAGCAATAATATAGTCAAAGCTGTTGAACGTGACATCTGGGAGCTTGAAAGGTTTGGAATTATCTAAGGAATGTACTTGTTTATGCATGCAGAATTATAATTACAAAGGTGGATTATATCCCATGACTTCAGGCTAAATACCTCAAACTGAGAAGCCATGTGACATCTGTTTATCTTTTCATCATGTCATATATATATATATATATATATNTTCTTTTGTTATATATATATATATATATATATATATTTGTTGTAAAAACTCCAGAGATCTACAGATCTCATGTCATACAACCACTGACAATAAATATGCTATCAGTCCCTTTTGAATATGGCTCAGTCTATACTGGAAATAAAAGCCAGAGATTTTGAAAATCAAAAGTGTATCATGTGATTGTTAGAAAACTGAAATAAGCCCATTCCACACATACAGTCAGGGTGAAAGGTGTATATGTCTGGGCAACAGATGAGCATATTCTTTCAGAGTTTAATCATAACAAAAGGGGCCATCATGAAACCTTAGAGACCTAACTTCAAAACAAAATTATTAATAGCCAAGAGGGTAAAAGCTCTAGTCAAATTCAGAATCCAGTTCTAAATAGGATCTCCACTTCAGGGATGAATAATAGATGGAGTCCAACTGTTATGTGGCTGAGCACAAATTAGTGATTCATTGATTGTAATCAAAAGCAGCTGCTTGTAATCAAAGCATAGGTTTTGATAGGTCATTCTCAGATGATATGCTAATTTTCTATGTATATAAAGAGCAGAGATGGAGCTTTTCAAGAAAGGTCTTGACAATACGAAATATAGATTTTGTGAAGAGTTTACCTTGGTGTTTTTTTTCTTACCTGTCCTTTTGCTCAGTCAGTATTTTCTGTCTTCACAATTAGTTTGAGTTTTGCTGCAGCTTATTGGAAATGTCACCAGCTGGTTTGATACAGCACAGCACAATAATGCATTCACAGGACGAAAGCAAGTCTTAGCCCTTCCTTTTATCATTATTAACTCACAATGAAACTCCTTCCTATGGACATAAGTTTGTGAGTCCAAATTTTGCTAAGTGCTTAGGCAAGTATTTTCAAATTCACCCGTTTTGATTTAAAAGACCTCAGTAAATGGCAATAGTTAGCCAGCAATAATTAGTGAATGAGATTTTCAGCTATCTAGAAACTGAAGATCAGATAACTATTTAAATTCTTAAATTTATACACACATTTGGAAATACCTTGCCCTCAGGTCTCATAGTCTTGAAGTTAAGTAGGACAATGCTCCATGCAAAATTAGTTTCCCACATAATTAATCACAAAACATCTTTGAAGTCCAAAATCTCCATGACTTTCCTTCCTTTTCAAAAGAGACATTATTTTGTCAGTTCATGGCCAGAAAGGATTGCTACTGTCAGGTAGGTGTCTGGCTATCTCCTTTCTTGCTCTGCCCTTTTGAGCCAGGAGGTCAATCTCTGGATTTGAGCTCCAGCTGTGGAACTGAGACAGAGGAGGTGGGAAGGTCAAAAAAGACAGTTGCAATTCCCTAGTCTGAGTTCAAAACACAATAGCCAATTCAATGGAAATTAGGCCAAGCTCAGTGTACCTCTAAAGGAGACTGTAACTGTCCCTTTTTACCATATGGTTCATTTGCCATTGATCTTGGTGTTTGCAATCTGTAGTTATTGTTCACTCCCTAGCTGCTTTTAGGTGCTCAAGTGGAGTTTTCCATATCAATACAAGAAGATTTTTCCATTTCAATACAGGCAGAAAGTAACTTGTTTTAGCCTCAAACCTTGATGCTAAAAACCATTTCTTATGTCATTTCCAGACAGTCTTTCTGTCGTTGCTGTTTAAATTTATTTGGAATCTGAAACTACTACACCTCTGTCACAAAACTGTCAATCTCAGCTATTGATCACTGGATAAATATTAGATTAATATGAAGATGATGGCAAACAGCTCTCAGACATGCACTGGCCTCTGAGACTGGCTTATAAAGTGTGTGTGCTACTTGTAGAAGTACTGATAGTCTGGCACATTAGGTTGGGCTTTTGAACAACAATTTTTTGTAACTGGAGTGGTTTTGACATTCGGAATTCTTTCACTGAAGTGTTTCTGATATCAAGACATGGCTACAACAGAAAAAGGAGGGAATCCCAGCACTCTTGCCCTACATAGTGCATGTCTGACCTCTGAGACCAGACTTGCAGAATTAGGAGTCAAACTTCCTTAGAATGGAAGATCTGCCCTTCTCAATGTGGGATTTTGCATCCAGGATGTTGAAAGACCTGTCCTGTAGTCATAAAGGGGATCAGGGATTCAGGCACTGGTACTGCCATGTGAGAATGGCACCAGCATCCCACATTGCCTACAGGGATCCACTGCCCCTTTCCAGCCCCTCTGTGGAGAAATATTAGCATGTCTTACTTGTGGGTAAGCAGCTCTCTGGTTCTGTAACTGAATGTTACAATAATGTAATGAGCATTTCTAGATTATCCTCAGTTTTCCCTCTGAAACAGTCCCAGTCTTGGAACCGTTTTCACTCATCAATATGTGCTTGTAAAGCAAACACAATTCAGATTATGCCATGGTTTCTGAATGAAAATCACAGGAAAACAGAGGATTCTTTTCTCACTAATCATGGGTTTTGTAAGAAAGATAGAAAATGTGGGCAAAACCAGAGAAAACTTCCCACAGGCTGGGTGGGGTGATGGCTTTGTTTTCATTTTCCCATTTAGAGAGGGGAAATACTTTTCTTCAGTGAGGCAATTTAAGGTGCATCTTGTTACTAAAAAAAGAATGTATTAAAATAATCCCCTCACTTATATAATTTCTGAATTTGGTCCAAAATATTTATAAATGTAGAGGGACAGCAAACATCAATGTCAGAAAAATAAATGAAATCTCAGCGAACTAATGGTCTTTTTCTTTTTGCTGAGCATATTCTCAGTCTTCATCAGGAATATGGCATGATCTAAAGGGCAGTCATTTGTTTACATTGTTTCTAAAAGCTTAGAAATAGCCATATACAATTAATACTGTATTTTTGGAATGGCTGTTGTGTGAGTATTTCAGTTTTGGACAGTATGAGTGGGGACAGTTTTGATTTAATTTAATATCTATTTTTAAAAATGAACCAGTAAACACATGAAAATATTTTTTCATTGTAGTTTTTCAAAGCTGAAAAATGTTTGATGTAGTTGTTCTCTATTCTTAAACTCAACTTCCTACTATTTCTCACTTTTTACACTCTCAGAGCAAGTTAGGGCCCTGATTGTCTAACTGGGAAAATTAGATTATCTGGTTCCTTCCATCCTTTCCTCAGAGGTCAATACACAGAAAATGGAGGCACAATTTAGTCAAAATTTTCAGAAGTTTTTTAAAAATAAAAATTTAGTATTGCTAATCCAGAGTACAGGGAACAGGCCAAGTGTGGCAGAGGGATGGAGAAAGAGGATTAAGCCCTTGCTGCTGAGATGTGAGGAACAAATCTGGACACAGTGGAAATAGTGTCCTCCAACCTTCACCTCAGCAGGAGTCACATCCTAAATTTTCCCCTTCCGAGCCTGGATGGTCAATGCTGTGCCATGGTCAGAGTGGGCAGAAGAACCAAGTCCTTCCATTATCTCTGGCAGTGGTTGACTTAGCTGGCTTTGCCTGTAGGACAAAAATGTTCTCATAATAAAGGCTAAATGCTATATAAGAAACATGAATTCAACTTTAAAATAACATTACCTCTCTTTCTCACAAAAAAAAAACCCAAAAAAAAGAAGATAAATGCTACCATCTCTCTTACTTTCCCAGCCTCAGCCTCAAGCTGTTATAATTGCTGGATCGAAGGTGAACAGCAAACCAAACCAAGCCAGGCATTTTGGCTCCCTGTTCTGCTGACTGATGTATTGTTATTTGAAGTGCTGCATACCTCATTATCTGCAGTTAATAAAGTAGTATTGTGGGCAGATCTGCAGTGCTCTCAGATCTGTGGAGCAGCTCAGAAAGTGGACTAGCACTTAAAGGTCGTGAAGCACAGAAAATGATCTGCAAAATTCACAGTGAATAACAATGCACGTCTTCCATCATTGTGTTGCCCCCCTGTTTTCTGCTCTTAACCACAACCAAAACAGCCCATTCTCCTTTTTTTTTTCTCTATACATATTCACCTTGTTGCATTTCTTCATCCAGTTGTGGGATTGTATTCAAATATTCACACTGGGACCACAAGGCTAAAGAATCTCTTCCATTTTCTAGGTGAAAATGCCTTTGCAATAAACAGGGAAGGTAACAGTTGCACCTAACTTCAAAGGAGGAGTAAAACATTTCTTGTCAAACTGGAATTTGATAGAAAGTATGCTACAGGACATGGCCTTTCTTTTGTTGTTAGAGAAATCAAAATTTTAATGATTTTTCACACAAGACTTCAAGTAAAGGGATTTCATGAAAGGGTTGCAATACGAATTTCAGCGCTTTCCACATCTTAAAAAGAAATGGTTTAATAGAGTAGAGTGAAAAAATACGCCCAAAAAAACTTTAGTTTGTAGGATTTCATGTCTACTGTTGCTGTGGCCAACACTAATTATCGGGAGACCAATATCATAGTCAAGTATGCTGGAAGATGTTGTATTTCCCTCCTTGGCCACTTCACTTATAAACTTTCCTCTCTGTAATATGCTTTTGCACCTTCTGCACGCACAGAGGTGCAGAGTGGGACTGGGACAGTCCCCCAGCAGATGCCAGAAGCACTGAGGGGCTCACGAGCTCTGTCCCCAGGCAGCACAGTCACCCCCAGGCTCTGACATCCTCTCTGCCAGGCTCATCAGTGCTCGTTAGCACAGCAGATGGGGAGAGCTTTGCCTCCATTTCTACTCCAGCCCCTTTGAGGAGGGCATTTGCCCATCCCACACATCCTGCATGCTCACTGAGTAGTAAGCTCCAGCAAGTCTAGACATTTTCAGACATTGGACCACCAAAATATGTCTAAAAGGAGCAAGTTCATAGATGTTACAAGCAACCCAAGTCTTTGAAACTCCAAAGGGTTTGTAGCTCATCAAAAATGTTTTAGGCATCCAGGTCATAAAGTTTGAAGCCACCGGCTGGATACAGAAGCTTTAAATAGACAAAAGGGATACTAGAAGAAAAGAGGAGGATTTGTGAAACAAATCCATAAAAATGCTCTCAGCCATTTCTTTATTTACAGAATATGAGCTTCAGCTAGCTATTCTGCTTCATGTTTGTCCTACAGGCCTCCTTTATGGAGAAAAAAATGGGTAAGGCACAGGCAATCAATTAAACAGAACTAAATTAAAGTTGTTGACAAAAAATCATAATGTGCATTTGATTATTCAGCTTCGATGAAACAAATATTTCAGACAGCATTCAAGCTTCCATTGTTTTTATGGCCAGTATGTTTGCTGCCATGAACTCAATCACAGCACAATAGGAGGTGAGACTAAATGGTTTGACACATAACAAGTAATCATGATAAAAGAATTGACACTCTATGCAGTACAGAGGCTGTTAACATTTTTAAATGCAAAGTTAATTTCGAGATTGATTGAAGTCTTCTGCCTTTCTTCTAGCAATGGAATTAGTGTATTATTGTGGGCCTTCTGCAGCTCTTTGTCTGGTGTGTGGCGTCTGCAGTGAGTTCAGCAGTGTTTAAAAATGCATTTAGATTTGAGCTTTAGAATAACCTTTGTGAGTACTTTTCCCCCTTGAAACTTCACAATGAATTTGATATGGAAGACGGAGGAGGAAAAAGAGGAGGAGGGATTGGCATTAGAGCTTCACAGGATACTGAAGGATTCTGTTTACAGCGAGCCCAGGTAAATTGCTGGAGATTTAGCACACAGCTCATGCCATTTGTCTGAGCGCGACCTTGAGAGGACACCTTCTTTCTGGTTTGAGGGGGGTAATTTTGTTTCATGCACTTGTCAATCTTGTGGCTATTTCTCTAAAAGCAAGCAAGCGTGCTGAAGGAAACGTGTGACAGCGCTGAGAGGTGGCCCTCAAAAGTGTAAGGGTTGATTATTAATTAAGCTGAGACTGCATCCAAAGCTGCACTGCTACAGTGCAAAGTTATTTCTGTTGGG
>VZTZ01031099.1:491395-519243 GCA_013400955.1 Drymodes brunneopygia
AGGGTGTGCTGGGCTAGCATGGTTCAGATCTTGCACACAGGATTATTTGCAAACAAAAGCAATCATCTGTATGTGACACTTCACGCTGGGTTTGCAAGTCCTCTTGCTAACAGCAGTGGTGAATCCGTGCTTGCTGGAGGGCTCTGCTGGAACAGATCGGTGCTAATCAAGATGCTTTTTTTGGCTCTTGGGTATTCCTATGGTCTTAACTAAATCAGACTTTAGGGCACTTCTAATTGCTTCCCTAGCGCTGATTTACAGCTACAAATGGAAATGGTCTGCTCTAATTCCTGTGTTGGATATCAACAGGTTGTGAAGTGTTTGTGTGTGAGAGGGAGCTGGCATTGTCTGGGTGGTTGGTGCTGGCAGGAGATTAGCTGGAGGCTGCAGGGGCACAGCAACAAGGGAAGTCCCCTGTCATTGTCCTTGCTATGCAAATGCTCTTGTTCATTACCTTAACTCTAGGATTGCAATTAAAAATAAGAAGAAAGAGACTGGCAATAAATAGTGCAATGTCTAAGATTGTGAGTAATAATACATCCTAAATCTGCTAACCCTTATTAATGAAAACTCAGATTAGCCAAAATCTGCTAACGTTTCTTCATGCTGGGAGAACAATTTCTCTGCATTTCAATAGTTTTCCCAAATTGGATATATTTTCTTGTGCTTTAGTTGGACTACAACAGAGCTACATGCAGAATGAAGATGTTACCACTTCAATGATGTGACCAACAGAAGTTATTCTTTAAAATCTCTTCAGCTCACAAGTCCTGAGAAACAATCACTGGGAAGCTGAGAACTGAGCACTGAGAAGGCTCATGACAGATTAGGAAAGCACCAGATCTTATTGTAAGGAGTGCTTCTGCTGGTAACTAAGATTTTTGTAGGGGTGATCCACAGTCAGGTGTTCTTCACATGACTTACAGTTTGCCAGGAAGGCAGGACATGGATGTGGATATTTACTGTAGAGCAAGTGCACAGCAGCCTGGTGTGTTGGGAAGTGACCTGAGGTCCCAGCCAGGCACTTCTGGATGTTTTGCTCAAAGCAAATGATAATAAAAAATAAAAGAAATGCAGTTATAAAACAGTCAGAATTTTACTTTCCAATCTTAGCAAAAAAACCTGGAATTAATACTTAGGTTTATGCACCATATGTGGTACACTTTTTGGGACTAGTCAAACATTTTCCTTTTAAAGTGTTTTAAAGAATGGTTTTAAAAGTTTTCTAATGGAAGAAAATTTCAAAGAATTATTTGAAGTCAAACTTTTTTAAACAAATAAGCTTTGGAATGTTGAGATGCACACTTGGGTATGTTTTTGTAATTGCATTAATTTTTTTCTGAAATTTTAAAATAAGTTTAATTTAGAACTTAAATATTGTCAAAACAGCAATGAATCCTTGTACCTTATTTAAATGAAGTGTTTACTGTGAGTCAAATAATTTATTAAAATTTGCTTTAGGGCAAAATGCAGATTATTGTGTTTGAGTTAATGAATACAATTTGGTTCTTGACACCCCTTAGTGTTTCACCAGGCAAAAAAGGCAAAAAAGGCTGTTCTTAGCTCAGTTCTGCTGGCTTGTGTGTCATGTAGTGAAGAATCAAGTAATGAAAAGAGTTAAAGCAATTTAGGGCTCTATCTTCTTTCTCACTAATGGCATCTTCACTGCAAATCAAGGCTGAACACAATGTGAGTCACTATACTCCTAAATTTTCTTTAGAAATTCAGTAATGCTGAAGTGGAACCTGTGACTTTCTAACAGCTTTAATGGGAGCAGTATTTCACCCCAACTAACCAGGCCAGTGAGGCATTGTCACAATCACTGTCTTATGCTTAGTTCAGCAATTATAATCTCAGTTATATATAGAAAACACTTTTGTATTCATAAAGACAGCTCTAAGTCCTCAAAAACTGGCAGTCTGTATTTACTAGTTTGAAGATGTTTTAATTGTCTTTTGCTTTTGAATTACTTTTATACTTTATCTCTCCCCATGAAAACTCCTTTCTGTCTTCACTGAACATTGAAGAACAATACATTTTCATTTGAAAAGTCTTAGCATTTCAGATTAAAACAGATTCATTAATTACTCTTTTCTGCCAAATTAATTTAATTTACCTACCTCTATATAGGCCTCTGTCTTTATTGTATCGCTTGGATTTAATTTTAGGGAATAAATAAAATCAAAATATCCAAGACATTTAATGTATAGGGAGAAATGGTAGCACCGTCTACCATTGCAGTTGCCTAAAACTCCCCAAATGACATAATGCTTGCAGTTTTCCTATAAACAAATAATCCTTAATTTCTTTAACCTAAATTCTTCCCTTCTTTCAAACTAAATTTCATCAATCATTACTGAATGTATTTGGGTGATCATAGAATCATAAGACATCCCAGACTGGAAGGGACCTCAAAAGATCATCTGATATATCCTTCCCTGGGAAAAGGAACCCAGATGAGATTGTCTGGCCCCCTGTCCAACCACATATTGGAAACCTCCTGAGATGGAGACTCCACCATGTCCCTGGGGAGGTTGTTCCAGTTAATAATTGTTCTTACTGTAAACAATTTCTTTCTTATAAAGACATGAAACCTTTCCCCCTGCAACTTGTACCCATTGCCACTTGTCTTCTCCATGTGGCCCCTTGTGAAGAGAGAGACTCCATCCTCGTTCTGCCTGCCCTGTAAGTATTGGAACACTGTGCTGGACAAGGTGCTCCCTGAGCCTTCTCTTCTCCAGGGACAAAAGAACTATCTCCTTAAATCTTTCTACACAGGGCAGGTTCTCCAACCCTTTGATCACCTTTGTGGCCCTCCTTTGGGCTGTCTCCAGTCTACCTGTGTCTTTCTTGAATTTTAGGGACCAGAACTGGGCTGTACTCCTGGCACAGCCCGTCAAGCCCTGAGCAGAGCGGGATGATCACAGCTCTGTCCCTGTTGGTATTGCCCTGTGGATGCAGCTCAGGATCTGCTTTGTTTTTGCTGCTGCAGAGGTGCCCTGCTGGCTCCTGGTTGGGGTGTGACCAACCAGGACTTGCAACCAGGATCACCAGCCCCCACCAGCAAGGCTGCTCCCCAGCCCCAGAACCTGGTGTGTGCTGGGCTTATCAGTTATGTCAGCCCAAGTGCAAGACTTTGCACTTGTCTTTGTTAAGCTTCGCTTTGCTCTCCCACACCCACTCTCCCAGGCCTGTCCAGGGCTGTCTGTAAGGTGGGTCACCCTTCTGCCATGCTCACCTCACCACCCAGGTTTGTGTCACCAGCAAAATTGGTGCTTTCAATACTATCACCCAGTTGACTTAGCAAGATGTTGAACAGCTTGGGGCCCAGTATCTGTCCCAGGAAACCCCTTTTTGGACCAGCTGATACTTTCCAAGAGTGCAATTAATTGATAGGTTACAGAAGAGTTACCACAACTGAGCAAACCAAAATCATGCTCAGTAACTTCACAGCAGTCATTTCCTCAAGTATTTTGACTTCATGGGTAATGCAGGTTACCTTCTCTCACTTTATCCCCAAGGCTTAGTGCAAAACCTACATAGTGCAGATAAAACATTCAGCAGTTGCTCATTCAGAGAGCACCAGCTGAGGACTTTGTGAAAAGGGGGTCTGTGATCATGTAATTAACGACAGGAGCAAAATACATATTTGTGAGCTAGATGGATTTTGGTGTTTCCTAATTTTTGAGCACTTGTCACTGTAATCTTAATATTTAAAACATTTCTTCTGCCTGTATAGCATGTCAGTCAGTGTGGGCAACAGAAGGCATGACTGGCTCCCAAAACTGCTGCTTCCAAGGGCCTACCTGGCTTTTGGGCACCAAGTAACAACAAAAACTGCCTTTTTGTCTCTCCAACAGAAAAGTCAGTCCATGAGGAATATCCTTCCTGATGGAAGGCAGAGAGGAGAGTTTTATAGATTTTTTTACCCCATGATCAACTCACAGAAAGAATTTGGTCTCTTCCCATTCTCATGCAAGTTATCTTACAGATGTAGGTGATGTTAAGAATTCAGAGATCAGAATTGAAAGGGACTGCCTAAAGCATTTTAAAAGGAAATTGGGGGTTGCTGTCACGAGATTTATTTTAATAAATAAACTGAATTTTAATTAATAAACTTTAAATATCCAGTAAATATCACCTCAGGTCTTAATCACTCCAGCTCCCTTTATTTAGGCTTGTACATTCTCTGCACAGTGGTTAGTTCAGTTGTAGTAAAGGCAAAGTACTAGAAACAGAAAAAACATGCAAATAAAATTCTTGCACGTCCTTCAGAAACTGTCTGTGCAGCCTGTAATTTCTAGGGCAAAGGTTTGATGTCTGATGCTTCAAGTGAAGTTTGAAACCGAAACAAACCCTGGCTCCTGTGGAGAAGAAAATGTGTCGAGGAAGTTTGTCCTTTTTAATCAGAGCACCTAAGAAAAAGTGTTAGATCTAAAATATAAAGGTTTTGTCAGAACAGGCTTCTATAAAAATTCAAGATGGAGAAACGTTTCTGCTTTTTTTTTAACAAGATTTACATTGAAAAATAAGATTTTTCAAGGTGTGTCTCTCTCAATGCTACAATCCTGGACAGAGCAGTAAGGAACCAGGGAGCCAAGATGGCTTAGATTTGAGTAAATAAAAAATGTGGTACAATAACTGTTTAATTGAAGATAAGCAAGATGCAGAATCACAATATATACCCAAATAAATATTTTTAAAGTATTCTTATAAAAATATTTTGTTGTTAACTAATTTTATTACATTTTTGCTTAGAAACAGAGCCTGCCCTCATTTCTGCGGTTGTTAGGCACTTTCAGTATCTCCATTCCTCTGTAAAACTGTAGAAAAGAGATTAATGAAATATTGACAATAATTGCTGGAGGTGGGTCTCCAAACAGAGCACCCACAATCAACTTCCTGTCACATCATTAGTTTGTTGTGTTGAAATAAACATTGCAAAGGCTTTTTCAGAGGATTGAGTGTTTTTAAGCAAGGACTATTTCAAGGTAAAATCTTGTAATATAGATTAGAACTTTCCCATATACATGTGCTTGTGAGCACATGTACATGAGTGTAAATACATAAATAAAGCCTTCTGGGAAGATGCCATCCCATTAAAGCTCTTATATCCTAGAGAGATGAACAAATGCCAGTGTTGCAAATCTATCTAAAGGAGAAAATTTATAGTATTGTAACAACCTCCACCAAAAGAAGGATTAAGGTCAGAGGCCAGTTACAGTGAACTTTTCCATCAGATTCACTAAGTGTCAGGTATGGCTGTGCCTAAGATAATATTATGCATTTGTAAAAGTTTGGATCACATATGACATTGTATAGAAACATAAGGATGGAAAAAAAAGAGAAAAAAATAATTATTACCTGTGTATGAATGTTTGGTTTCAATCTTTGAGCTTCCTTGAACTCATGGCTGCTGAGAGTTAGTAATTTTGTCAGCAGTTTCATTATTTTATGCCTAAAGGTAGGCAATTACATTTTGTGTTTGAGTTTCAAATATCCTCTGAAAATCAAGTGATTTATTTAAGTGCTTTGCTGTGAACTTGGCCCAATTTTGTTACTCAGGCTGGAATATATTGGCTAGTATTCTTCAAAAGTTTGTCTTAGAATTAATAGGCATTTGCAAACAGGCATATTTTATTCTGCTCAGTTTTTGTGTTCCTGCTTCTTTTAATAGGTACTCAAACATCACATACAACCTTTTGTCCATCTCCTTCTCCACAGGACTGTATTTATAAATGGTTTCACCTTTAATATGGCCCTGTTTCCCTATTTTAGAGAACAGAAATGACTTATCAGCCTGGTAGCAGATCCCTATTTTGTCTGCCTCCCACAATCCATCAGGAGAGGGTTAAGAAAAGGACCAGTTATCTCATAGCAGTCAAATTCTTTGTACATCATTGAGTTTTACATTGAACATCTCTGTGTGCTGTCAGCTGCAGAGAAAGAAGATTACACTGTGTGTCTGCTACATGAATACCCTGTAAATACTGCTCCTGTGCAAAAGGCAGATTTCTAATCAGCTGTGAGATAAACAGAAACTGCTGGTCATTTTAGCATTCAAATAGCCAAATTTGGTTGCTTTAATGCACAACAGCAACTTACTTAATGTATTAACAGAAAGCTAAAAGCACAACAGCCAAAATATCCAAAGGAGTAAAACAAACCCCACAAACAAGAGATGTTATGAAAATCTTTGAGAGCAGTCCTTCAAACTGGGCTGCTCAACTGAATTTACAGTGCAAACAGTTCTTTCCTGAATCTATAAATGGTTTTGAATCACTGACCCCCAAGCTGGGGATGCAAACAGTAACCATTCTTGAATGTATGTTGTCACCCAAAGCATGTCTGTATACAGAAATACATAAGGCTCTGGTACATTCCAGAGGAGAAAATAATCTGAATCAGAGCAGTGGAGGTTTCTTGTAGGATGCTCTTGTATCCTTTGAGAAATGACAGGCATCTTTATGAAGTGATGCAACACTCACAGAGTCACAGCAAATGTGCAGATTGCTCATTCTGCTGCTGGTGGGGATCATAATAGTATAGCCTGCATGGGGCTTTGTTTTCACAGCCAGACACAGAAACAAATTCAAACTTCATAATTAGGGCATAACCCAAATCCCAGGCTCTTAAAAACCTCTATTTAACTCTGCTGTTTATTATGTTTCCCCAAGGACTCAATACTGATCGATAGCTGAAATTTGAATGCTGGCCATAGGGGGCTTTTACAAATAATGGCCCTTGTAAAGTCCATTGTTGGAGTTGCTCTTTCTGTAAAGAAGCCCCTTGCAACTCTGAACTCCTCCCCTTGGTGGGCAAATCCATCCTCAAGGAAGCTCACCCCTGATCCTGTCACTATGGTTTGAGCCTGTTCTATATTTCCACACCCCTGTGTTTTGTTATTAGTTACCCTATGTATCAATCTAAGTTCCACTCCTCTTTTGTTCCAGAAAGTTCGTTGTAGTATAGTTATTAATTGGTCATGTACCCCTGTTCCCTCCTTCCTCTCCAGCTCAATGGTCAAGCTGGCCTGGCTTTGCCCCTACTCCTCCCCTTACCTTGTCCCTGATTTGTTACCACCTTGGTATGAAAACTCCCGCACAGCCTTTGTTCTGGGCTCTTGGGAGATGGATCTAACTAAGTAAACACCTGTTATTGCCACCCCAAGAGTCTCTCCTTATTCCGCCAGCAGTCGTGGATCTGGGAAACCAACAAGAACCCTAAAACCTTCTCTCTGGGCTCGTGGGTCTCTTGGAGAGACTGCTCTCCCCCCTCGGCTGACCACTGGCTCGGTCCTAGGGACAAAGAGACACCACGACCACCGGCAGCCTGTCCCAAGGTTGCCCACGGTCCCGACACCGATGAACTGATATTAAATAATCTTTTTATTTAATAGTCCATAGTGCAGCAAACAACCTTGGTACCACAGATCTGCACTAAAGAGATTCCTGCATTTAGAATGTGCCCCTTTCTTGTGGCACTTGTAAATGTTATGATTTAAAAAACAGTGTAGACCCTTAATAAGAGGCTGGGAAAAGACTGCTTTAAATGTCAGAGAGAAAATACCAACTTCTGTATAGAGTGATCAGGTTTTGTAAGTGCAATGATATAGCAGAGAGACAGCCATCGTGATGTGTTTATGCCATCTCAGTCTAATTCAAAGAAAATTCTGCACATCAGTAGTTATTCTTTGACAGTTTTTTGTTATTTCTTCCATTTTCATTTCAATGCAGGCAGAGTCTTTTAGATATTTTAGAATTTTTTAGATATGTTGGTTGCCCTCCATTTCTCATGCAACACTGGAAGCATCACAAGGGTCTGGTGACAAGTGGGAATTCTGTCCTGCCCAATGAGTGCAGTGCTCTCTTTTGGGACACAGGATTTCATTCACTTCCCAGCTCTGTTACTGGCCTGCTTATGACCACATGACAAGGATGCAGCTGCATGTGACTGCATCCTTGGTGAAAACAACAGGTCTAGGTCAGTGTCTTTAAATTAAATGGGTGAAAAATTCAGCTTAGTGATTGTGGTTTAAATTCTGATCCACATTATTTAAAGAATGGAAATTGCAAAGGCTAGCGACTCTGAAGAAAAATTATATTTTTCTTAGGTATGCAGTTTCTGCTGCTGTTGCCAATTAGAATTCTACATATACTTTCAAAACTGTACTTCAAATCTTGGGCATGGCATTTTATTCCAGCTTAGCCTATAAGGAAAAAAAATGGCTTTGAACTCTTAACCAAGACATTTTAAGAGGGAAAGAAGGAAAAAATTCTTTCATTTTTGATATCTGGCATCCTTTATTTTTTGTCTGAGCTTTGAATTACTGTTGTTGGTTTGGGGTTTTTTATTTCTCTTTTAATGAAAGTGTTGTGGGGGGAAAAAAAGGAGTCCTTTCTAGTACATGACATAAAAGAAATAATAAGTGAAACAGAAAATAGCTGGAAGAAATGAAAACTCTTTTAGTCTTAGACTTCTCTGGCTTCAGCTTTCCATCAGGGCAAGTCTCTAGCTTAGCCTGGGCAATGGAAGTCACATTAGAATTTGCCTGTCCTAAATCCATTTGTGAACACACTTGTTTCTTCAGCTTGTATAGAATTAAACTACACATTTTTCTTCTATATCTATTTCTTTTTCTTGTAGAGCTATTTTTTAGAGACTGAGGTCTTCAATTCACCAGTCAAGCCTTCTCTCAGACAAAGATGTACTGGATCAAAAAAAGATCAGGGGTTTATGTGAAAATAATTTACAATTTACACACATTTACAATTATTTTTTCTTTTCAGGGTAGTAAAAACCCATGGCTTTAAAATAATAGGTAACCTCTGATTATGGGGCTGACTTTGCAATGTATGCTGGCTCCAGCCTTGGAGTTACCTGCAGGTCTGGAGCCTTGTTTTGTATTTTCAAAACAGTAAGCATCCCATTTTCCACAGCAGCATACAGGAACACTGGCTCCTCAGCTTTGGTCTGTTCAACCACAGATAAGCAAGCCATTCCAACTTAAACTAATAAGAACTTGAATTGTTGCCAAAAGATGTGTTAAAAATACAATAGCAAGTCTCAAAATCAAAATACATCATTCATTCCCTCTGGAATGGATTCCTGATGCTCAAAGGCTTCATTTCAATCCCAAAGTAAATATGAGCAACTTTGAATAGCTGTGTACCTTCTTTTGAAGTTATTTTTATTTTAAAAAAGGAAGGAAACTTTTCTTACTATGCTGTATCCTCAAATCTTATTAATCAATAAAGCCTTAAAGTGGCAAGTCAGTCACATCCTCCCGCTAGGGTAAATGATGGTTTAAACCCTTTCTAAAAATTGCATTCTTTTTTCCTCTCTTCTCCATCATAACATTTGTTTTGTTACAGGCTGCAAATGTGCTTTTCTGACTGTACTTTGTCACCCACAGATTCCACTGCACAGTGGGTGGAGAGCTGGGGATTTGTGTTCTGTTTTCATGCAGAGCTGTGCATTAAAAAATGTGCTGCTGCTGTTGTATTGTGAGCGGAACATCTTACCCAAACAGATAAATCAAAGTCTTTCCAATCTAAATAAAACTAAATAAACCAACTTGATTACTTTCTATTCAGAAAATAAGAATACAAAGAAAAAAAGAAAGAATATTTTTAAAAAAAGGCAAAAAGCCTAAATCTTTGGTGATATCTATGCATGTATTTTTGGTTAAGGTTTCATTTGTCATAAACTAAAGTCTTGTGCTTTAATGAGGAGACAAGAGGCATAAATTGTGCCCCTTGTTATTAGTTCAACTTTTCATTATGAGTAATTCTGACCTGTATAATGAAATCAGATTATGTGTGAAAAATGAAGCAGAGCTGCACTGAAATGCAGTGTGAAGGTCAAATGTGGATTTGTAGCTGTGGGAGACAACTGTAGCTGTGAGAGACGACTCTTTTTCAAACAGACCAAGCAAAACATTTCTGATTCTGAAATACAATTCAAGAGGGAGATGAAAGGAGCAAGGAAAGAGAGGTATGACTTGAACACCCAAAAAGAGAAGGAACTGAAAAATGCCATTTCCTAAGACAACCTATGACACAGAACTTGATTCCAGTCACTAACTCTTCCTCTGTTTTGTTTTGTGTACACAGGGAATTACAATACTCATCAAGGGTCTGGGTCAGGCCCCTAGTGTTGTGAATGAAAACACATCCACTGCCTGTAGTGGTAGCTCATCACTCAGGGCTTCCAGAGGTTCATGGTTATTTATAAGCAGATTGTTCCTGGATTCATTTGTATTATTTAGAGGTGAAAAATGTCACACTGATGCTTAGGAAATGAAATAATATGACAATATTTGCTCTGCATTTAAATGTTTAAATTCTGTGTGGCGCACTTTAAATGAAACACAGACATTCTGAGAATGATTATGGCATTAATCAAATGCCCTCTGTGTGATCGGTATGGATTTAA
This sequence comes from Drymodes brunneopygia, assembly GCA_013400955.1. NCBI lineage: Eukaryota > Metazoa > Chordata > Aves > Passeriformes > Petroicidae > Drymodes > Drymodes brunneopygia. The sequence goes on from VZTZ01031099.1 coordinate 501,833, forward strand.
TACATTTAAAACAAAGTTTTAAGAGTCTGCTTTTTCTTTCTTTCCCAAAATTTAAATTTTGCAAACGGCAAGAAACATTGAAAAAACCCTGATTTTAATATTGTTGAATGTAATTGAAAAGAGAAAAGTCGATAAAGAACAAAATTATTCCTAAATAACTATTTCAGGGTGAAAATGTTTAAAATATGCAAGTGTTACCAAGAATTATCTAGCTTGCTGTAGCAAATAGCCACCCTCTGGGAAATTGATGCTTCTATTAAAAAAAAACCCCAACCACATTCTAAATGCACTCACAACAACTACTGCAGGTCTGTTCAAATTTAGAGAAAAGAATTACATAGTTCAAAAATTATACCAAAAGGATGGAACAAGCAAGACTGGAAGTGAAAACTCTGGGTCTGGGAACAAGTACCCTGCAGACCATGAGGAATAAGGTCTCAGATACAAATCTAGGTCCTGGATTGTCCTTTGTTTGTAAACCCAGGAAAGGTCAAACCCCATTTTGATCTTTGAAAGAGCAAAATAACTCATATCCCTCTGCCAGCCCAGGTTTTGCTTCAATTCACCCTCTCTGCCCCAGCTGTCTTCACTTTGGAAAGGCCTGTAGGGCTCCCACCCTTCTTCCAAGTGCAACTTGTTACAGGCTTATGTTGGAATATCCCAGTATCAGTGGGAGAAAAAAATCCCACAAAAGGTTGAAGTTTTGTCTATTTTCCATCAAAGTTGGAAAAATGCAACTCCTAAAAGGGGATGTGAATGCTGGTAAGTCATCAATGGCTGAAGTATTTTATTTTTGCTGCATTTGATGTCTCAATTTATTTCATATTTTCAACAGACTATCTTAACTGCTTCCCTTGCACTCTAACAAACTCATCTTTTTCCACTCATTAGTGGTTTATTACATTTTACAGAAGCAGGTATGAGAGTACAAGATGATTTCTTATTTAGTGTTGTGTGTTGTTAAACTGATGCTGACTTTCAGTGAGGAATTAGTCTTTTTCTCTCCAGCTGAAATATTAGTTTAAGTTGAGAAGGGCTTTGACATCTTTGAGATGACACGAAATGTATAAAAGTGATTTTTATTATGCAGATAAGCAGAATAGATCCTAAAAATGCTTCTACACAATTTCATGTGTTAATATGAGGAGCTTGTAAATTGTCAGCACTAACAAAATAATTTGCTGGACTGCCTCTTTAGGACAGTTATGCATTACTGAGATAATAATTTTTGGTCTATAAATACAATTCTATGTAAAGAAATATCTATGTCACTCTATATCACTGCAGCAGTGATATCTCTTTATTGAAATCCTTGGTTTAAAAAGGTGTTCCTGCTTTTTTAATCTGAAATAAGATCAAAATAAAAAAATGCAATAGGGAAATGATTGCTACTCTTGATCGTGTTTCTGTCCCCAGAGTAAATCAAAACAGAGTTTACTAGGGAAAGATGAATATCATGGATTTGAGGGTGTTGGGATCTTTGCCAATTTTTTAATTAAGGTATAGGGAGTCACACTTAAAGCTTCAGGAAACAGTGGGAGAAGAGGATCGTAGGCTGCTGCATTCCACACAGCTTACAGCTCTTCATGGAAGAATGCTGGTTTCCAGCAAAGACTTTGCTTATGCAAAATTAGCCTTTTCCTGATCTGAGCTTGTCAGTTTGGTCTGAAATGGAAGATTCTTTATCAGGATGTCTGATTAATTGTATATCATAAGGCCGCTGTAGACTTCAGTTAGCTGTCACTTATCCAAGTATACCCAAAACTGAATAGCAACTCCTCTGGCAACTGATCCTTTATTATATTAGCTCAAAGTGAAACACTGCTGAAGAAAGGATCTGAAATTTGTCTCGCTCTGGCAAAGGTATAATTAGCTGGTTTATTTGTTTGCAGGCTATCTGTGTTGTGTGCTTTACTAAAGAGAAGAATGACAAGCTGGAGGTCTTCATCTTGGCTCTGATCTCTCCAAAAATACTATTTCCCTTTCCACTGGCAGAAATCAGGATGCCAGATCTCAGGTGTCAGGGGCTGCAGGTGAAGCAGGGCTCAGGGGCTGCAAACAGAGGTCTACACTGCAAGGGTAGAGAAGGAGAGAATTTTGGGAAGAGGAGGAGACCTGCCTGCTGCAGGGACACTGAGCCTGTAGAGACTTGCCTGTGTACCCAGAGCTGTGTGTCAGGGCTGGGTTGACCCAGTAAGGGCCTGAAAGTCAGCCTTTCCAAAAATCTTAGTCTCACCATTGCTGAGTTTTTACTACATGATTAGTAGTTACTGCATTGGGGGTTAGCATTTTGTGATGTCATAGAAATCAGTCTTTTGCTATTTGCTTATCTTGGTGAACAGGTGGTCCCTTTCCTCACAAGGCTCTGGCTGCCCAGGCATCCATCGCATTCACCTTCAGGATGAATTTTAAGTCTAAACCACATAGCTCAGAGGTGCAACCATCTCCCTTTTGTAGCAGGAGGTGAAGAGCTACCTCTGGGCAACTTCCCTCATATATTGCCTTGTGGATTTGATTCTGGTTCCGTGTCCCAGGTCAGCTGGAGGGAGGCTCCATCCCAAAAGGGATGTCACAGAAGCCCAGGACTCTGCATTCAGAGCAGCAGATACAGCAGGTTAGAGGGTGATGATGTGTTTGAGAATGAGCGGGTCCACACTGAACTGACTCTGAACATCTCATGAGGCTTTCTCAAGTGTGATGGAATGCATTTCTGTTAGTACTCAGATTATTTCTTTTACAAGAACTGACTGAGAACCCCATGAAAATGGGTCCCTTTGCCCAGAAAGCAGTCCAGTTGTCTTCATTTTATTGATTCATACTCAACAGTGGAAGGCCTGAGTCCCTAGGTCTTGGCAGTGCTTACAAAGCCTGACCCATATTGTCACTGCCATAGCATTGGCAGCCCTAAGACATAAAGTTTGTATGGCCCACCCAATCTGGCCTTTTTGGGATTGTGTAACTTCAGGTCCTCTGCTCTGTGGAAGCTTCTGGGACTGAAAATTGCTAATCCTGCATGACATGCTGGAGTATAATAGCTCTTTGTGAAGTCCTAATCCAGTGCTTCTTGTACAGTGACCATAACAGAGCAGAGTTCGGGAGGAAGAGGGTCGTGGAGTGAAGGCTTTGTTTTACTGAGTGCAGATTCCTTATCTCACAGAATTCATCTATTTCCATAAGTCAGCAACCAGAAAAGTGCTTCTCCAATTTTTTTATCAGGCATCAGTTGGCGTTTAAATGATTATAAGCATGTTATGAAAATTGATCTGTGCTCAACTTGCTTTATAGTTGGAACTAAATCAGTATTGATTTTATATTTTTGTATTAAATTATATATCACGGCTTTAAAGTGCCAAATGCATGAATAAATAGAAACCAATTTTAAAGCAGTTTGTTGCACGTGTTCTTCCAGAAGGTGGCAGCTGGGGAGCTCATAGTCCTGCATGGTACATTCAGACTTCTGCAGTGTGAACCCTTCGTGTAGGGGAAATAAGATGATGACAGAGTAGAAAGGGGAAACTACACCTCTGCTCACCACCACTCACGTGTTTGAATTGGGAATTGCATCAGAATGTTGTTCTGAACAGTTCTAATGGTATGAATGTTTGTTCCACTAGAAAAAGAAAATCGGAATATTTGAGATATATATTTATTTTATATTTATTTCCTATGTATATATATACATAAATATAGATGAAAAAAGCAAAAGTCTGCAGAGGCACGAGGTGGGAAACCAAGATAAAGCAGAGTGGGGTAGATCTAAGTGACTGAAATCCAAAGAGGAGGCTGATATGGTCGTTAGATTTGGGTTGAAAGACTCCAGTCTAAGGTTCTAGAACTTGTGCCACAGAGCAGAAATATGCCTGGAGATCAAAAATTATCAGAACAAACTGGGAAATGAACAGGGGAAGAGAGGGAGACTGTGATGGGGGTAGATGCAAATTCCTGCAGAATTTTTAAAATTAGAGGGATTTTTAGACAGATTTTTGAAACTATAGGAGGGTGTGTTTGAAGTGATGACATGGCATGTGTGAGAAGGTGGGTGGCAGCTCCCAGAAGTTGAAAAGCTGGAGCTTGCTGAGGTCAGAAAGAAATTTGCAGCTGTGGAGACTGCAGGCAACTTGGTGACCATAGTCTGTACTTTTCCTTCTCCTGAGAATAATTTTGAGTCAGCCACGAAACAAATGCAGCTTGACAAGGATGGCTGCTCTTTCCTGGAGCAATACCTGATCACATATTCTCAAGAATGCACCTCAAAAAATTGAAAAATGCTATTTTTCATTGTTTATGGGGCAGTGGAGGAAATTTGGCAAAAGGGAGGTGTTTAATTTTAAATAAAACCAAAACTGTTGTTATTTCCAAAAGAATGAACTATCTATTTAGGAATTTAGGTTTAACTTTCTGTCTTCTAGGTTAGTTTTTTTGAACACTTTGAACTACAAACAATTGAGAATATACCTGTTTCACAAGTAATTATGAAAGGTCCAGCAGAACACTCTGTGCTTTGCATCAAAAAGAGAAAACTGCATTTCAATGGCCATTTCCTGATCCTGGTAGCTGGAAACATGAAATACCAAGTTTTGTCAGAAATTTCTAGTTAACTAAAAATGTCATGCATTTATGTGCACTGAAAATCAGAAAATAATCTTGCTTGTAATGAGCAGCTTTGATGTTACTGGACTATTAAAGTCACTTTTGAGAACAGATTTTACAAACAAAACTTTATTGGCAGACCTGCCAAATCAGCAGCACTAGTTTCAAATTCTGGTAGCGTTTGTGCTCCCTCTTTATCAAGAACAATTATAATTAACAGTTTCTGTGGGAGACTCTCCATTTTAGCTTTAAACCTTCACAGGAATCTCCAGAAGAGCACAACTGATCTCAGTTCTATGAAATTTAATTGGCTTTAGCACGGTTCCTGCTAATAAAATAGAAAAGTAATGTATCAGTAGGTGTCCTCCCTTGTTGCTGTCTCCTATTACCGCGATCCCACATTGGACAGCGAGAGCAATTGGATTCGCAAGTAAATCAGGAACGCTTTCTTAGAGGGCGGTTTGTGAGGCACAGCACTGCTGCAGAAAGGAGCTTTGATTAGTGAGTAGTTGACATCCTTCCCTGAAAAACCTCGTGTTAGAGCATTTTACAGTATTTCAGGTGGAGAAATTAAAAAGCTATTGATCTCTTGTTCGTTAATGATCTTATTACACTTTTGCTACACTGGCTGCCTAATGCCCTGTCAAAATTCACCCTCGGCTGCCTGTCAGACAGCTGCATGCTTTCCAGCATCAGCCCTGTAGGATAATATGACATTTTTCTACTTTCTGCCTTAAACTGTTGTGCAATCTTGTCCTGTGATATTTACACTTATCTAGAAGCAGTTGCATATCAGCACTTAGTGAGAGATTCCCTAGATGCACTTGAGTTGTACAAATGTTAAGGCCCCACACTTACAGTAAATATTCCAACACTCATACAGTATTAATAATACAAATTCATAATATTTATAATATATCCCAGGGGAGAGGAAGGGAGGTTTGCTTGAGTGTATTGCATATCATATCAAAAAGATTTGGAAACAGCTGCTTTTTTCCCTAGCTCATGGCAGCTGATGGATGCTGCTGCTCTTGGAGACAGTGCTGTCTGACATCAGGTAATAGATGTGCTGCTGGAGAGCCACAGCATCCCTTGGGACACAGGGAGCCTCGTGGCACAGCCATTCAGTGTGATCCAACACAAGCACAAGTCATTAACACTGCAGGAATAGCAGCTGTGAGGAAGCCAGTACACCCTGTGCCAAATCTGATGATGATTTTGCCACTGAAAGTCCACTGGAAAAAGGCAGTGAGTGAGTCACACCTATTGGAAAATACTGTGTCATTCTTATTTCCCCAAGGAAGATAAATTGCACATTGATCAATGACAAATCAGAAACATCAGTCACTTTTGAAAGCAAAATCTTGGTGACCAGATGCCATATTTTTTTCTGAGTTCTATTAGGTGAGCCCAAACCTCAGCTCTGCTGCCTTTATATTTTAAAAATAGTAAAGATAGGGTATCCAGAGAAAAGCCCCATCAAGCAGTTAGGATTAGGGTTTATGGGAAAGATCCTAAATGGAGTTAGGGATTCAATCTTTTGAAAATCCTATCCTAAGACTACATGAGGTGTCAGCTTCCAAAGGACAATATGTTTATAAACATTCAGAGCACCTGCTCGGTGACCCAGGAGGAGACAGTGGTCTGTGCAAGCATAAATACAGTGCAAATTCATGTGTTTTACCATTTTAATATACCTTCCCTTTTCAGTTTGTAGGAAGTTGTTGTGTTCAGAATAGCAATATTAATTCTGGCTTTCTCTAACTTTCTCTGACTAAAAAATCTCATTCCAAATGGTTTATTAGATTCCAAGAATACTTTAAAATACAAGTGTTCTGCTAACTACAATCAAGTTGGCTGCATGCTAGTTCTTAGCCTTGAGGCAGGCTATAATTCAAGGATGTCTTGTTAAGCCCACCTGCAGGCAGTTTTAGATCTTTTAGGTTTTTTTGAGTACCTCATCTTTCTCCTAATCTCCCCATAATGCACTACTATGTGTTTTCTAAACAAATGGGGCCAAGGTTAAGATTTTATTTGATAATGGTTGGGATGCAGCAGCTGAGGGGCTTTGTTTTGGTAGATTTTAACCAAAGATGCCTCTTTGACACAGTCTGGGATATTAATTACTTGGAAAAAAATTGTAAACAATAAGACACCTGTAAGTAGCTGTAGGTCCTGGGATATCAATGAAATGGTCACTTAATTGGTGTATTACTGTATATAAGCATCAGAGATAAGAACTAAACCACTGCCTTCATAATGCCTGGTGACTGTGCTCACATGAGTTGCCCCCATGAGGTTCATCAAAGAGATGCAATAGCTCACTCATCTGTATTAAAATTACATTTGCATTTTGGTAGAAATTTAACATATATAAAATATATTTCTATATAACTTGATGTTGTGTAACTGTTTTTCAGCTAACTCTGAAACAGAGTAGATCGATTTAGCTGTTGCTGTTCAGGGGGTGTAGATTTCTTTGGGAGCCACAAAATGCAGCAATTTTTCAAAAATATCAGTGAGTGTACAGCTGCCATCTGAACTGATTGAAGCTGACCAGAGGGGTTACGTTTGTTTGAGTTTGGTGCAAAGATCCTGCAAATTTCTGTTTGCCCACCCTCCTAAATTAACATAAACATGTGTCGATGCTCATAAACTTTTTGTATAAATTTTTTAAAAGGGGATTTTCCATTTCCTGAAGGGGTGAGGGCTGATTCACTTATCCAATTCATTTTTTAGAGAGACTTTGGACAGGGGGAAGGGAAGGGAAGGGAAGGAAAGGGAGAAAATGGTGAAGAGGAGGATGCTGATACTGCTTTTGCTGGTTTTACTCTACTGCAGAGTGGGTAAAGCTCCATTTCTGCTGTGTTTGAAGGACAGGTTACAGAGAAAAGGGATGAGCATTGTTTTTACCCAGACCATTATGACACAGTGATCCATGACTGTGGAGGGTGGGAACCTCCCCTGGAAATCCACTGCCCAAACCCCATAAGCAGGAGTGCAGCAGATCCTACTCCTGCAAGCAGAAACTTGGCTGTTCTTTTTGACTGTGCATTTGGGGAGTGGGAAATAAAAGTGATGAGAACATTGAGAATAAAAATCCAAACTGACCTGTAGAAAGGTGGTATTTGTAGCACCCACTTGTATTTGTGCCATCACAGGTCACCAAATGATTATTTAAACAGAGAGTTGAAAAGGAAAAACCTGTACCTAGATTTTATCATAGTGGTGGTCCTGGAAATGCCTTTATATCTGCTCAGATTTATCACTGGAAAAGTCCCTTTGCTCTCATTTTGTACTAGTCTTGGGGCTCAGCTCTTAATGCAGCCCTATAAAAACACAAACCTGTAATACATGCCTGATTTCAGCTGTAAAAAGGCTTTTGTTCCTACAGTGGCCTCCCTTTGCTGAAAGTCTGCTCTGCGTGAGCTTTCTCAGTGTGTAATTACTTGAGGATCTATAGGTAAGACTTTTCAGTACTTAAATAACTACTATATGAAAACTCCATGGTGAGGCCTTTCATAAATCAGAGGAGACTTTGGTGCCATTGATTTGATGATGCAGTTCACTCTGGGGGCTGTGAATGGTGGAGTCTAATGAAGAATATTGAAAGAGTTACAGAACTTTCTCTTGCTCTGTGTGCTTTTTGTTTTGAGCTGATGTTTGAATGGTAGAAACAGTCAAGTTATTAAACCCCACACATTTTATTTTTTATTTACAATACCTATGTCTTCTTTTCAAAACACACATTTGTCCACATTTTTTTCTTTTGGCGGTGCAAAAATTATGATTTCTGACTAACCATTATAGGTTTCTCTTTAACTATGGTTTTTTTCACGTACTTATTGCAAAAAATACGCAAAAATTCACCGTAGATCTGTGCTGTACTAAGGGTGTTCATAAAAGAACATATTGCTCAGAGATCCTTTGGCTACTATTACTTATTTATGTTTTCCTTTCCTCTTCCCTCTCTTGCAAGGAGTTCTTGGGGCTTGCCTGAGTTTTGCATTGCTCTGTGAGGGTAACATTTAAGCCCTGTCATGGATGTATTGCAGCAGAATGGCAAACAGCAAACAATTTTCTATATGGCATTTTAGCATGAAATTCTCTGAGGGCCTCTGGTTTTTCTCTGTTTAGGGAGAGAAAGCACTGTGTTATTCAAGATTGGGCCAGTTTTTCCACAATATATCAGTGAAGCTCTTTCTGTGAAGGACAGAGCTCAGCAAGCCTTCAAGCAGAAAAGCTTTCCTTTAGTGAACGTGCTTCTTTTTGATGTGTGCCAGTCTTTTTGGAATTATATGTCTGGATTTAAGTAAAATATATAGTAATGTTAACTTGTATTTCTTTCTTTAGTCAAAAGACTCATATTTCTTTCAATCCTTCCTTTGTTGTTTTTGTGGGGGTTTTTTTTCAAGATAGCAGAAAAGACTGAGGCAGTCTTACTCTGATTTGGCTGAAGAAATCTTTCAATAGCAGTGTTAAGATTATGGCACAAAGGCAAATGCCATTGCACTCATACTGCTTTTATACAGCAATCACGTTGTACCAGAAATAATAATCTCTTGGTAAGCTAATTTCAAAATGATGATAATGACATTGATCTCCTTTCTAAAGTGCTTTGAGATTTACTGATGAATGTCTCGATGCAAGAAATAGATATAAATTATCATCAAAAGCATTCATGTACAGAAATTCCAAGGAAAATTATCAGAACATTTAGGTTCCAAAGTTTAATACTGCTATGGAAATTCTGTCTTCTGTCATTACCATCAGTAAAGAGTGAAAATGAAGATGAAAATATGCAAGGCCAGCAAAGTAACCCTATGTGTGAGCCCCCCCTGCTGCCTCTGGCTGCCATTACCTGGCAAGCCCCTTCCCATGATCACTCCAGAGCTCATTTGGGAGCTTCCAGAAGCAGAGGGGGCACAGTGGTTGGAATAAGGATCAAATTCATTCAAGAGAGAAGTCAAACTAGGAAGGGATACTTTTTTCTTCTTTCAACCAAAACTCTAAAATATGTTTCCCAGAAAGGAAACGTTTGAAAAACTTGATTAAAGTTTATAATGTTGGGTTTTTTTCGAAGGTGTAACTATTATTTTCAGAATTTCATCAAATGTAAAATAATATTAAAAATATACAGGACCCTTTGGATTTTTGAAATGTTGACAGAAAATTTTAATTTCTCTGTCTTTAAAAATAACCTCTTCTCTGCTAGGACTTTTAAATGCCTTATTTCTGAGAAAAAGTATTTGGAAATGCAAGTGTAAGGATTTATACTGCTGCAGCCTTGCAGCTTCTTTGTTCATTTTCACCTGCTCAGCAGGAGAGGAGAGTGGAGTGAGTGCTACAGCAGGAAGTGTAGCACATTATACCTTTTGTGCAAAAGTATCAATATCGAGGCAAGGCAGCGAAGGAGCAGGTCCCCTGGAAACAGACTGCACCAAAAGTTGTGCTCCTTCAAGTAGGAGAGATGGGTTGCCCATGAAAATTGTCTTTCAGACTAGATTTAAAATTTGGAATCTACGGCTAGAAATAAGAGCATGACACATGCTGCAGTTCTTGGACGTGCTATTTTATAACTGGTGCCAGTATGAGCCACAGTACAAGTGTAAATTCTCTGTTCTGGTAATTCTGCAGAATTAATATTTGTTTGTATTTTTGCTTGCCTGGTTTAGTTCCCAATATAAGCTGGGGAAAAACTAATTTCTCATAAAGGAGATTGGGAGGAATCCCACATATAATCTGTGTGCCTGTCTGCTCTGGTATCTAACATCTGTCCTCTGATTTGGCATGAACAAACTCCTGTAGAAGAGCTGGAAATGAGGAAACATACTTGGACGGGAGAGAATAATGGAAAGCCAGGGGAAGGAGGAAAATACAGAGCTAAGTTACCCACTACTGCAACTAACGAGCTGCAGTGTTAACAGTGTAGAGATAATGATGGCACATTTGGGGAGGAAGATGAAACTGGGAAGAAGTTACAGGAACTGAAACAAAGAGCAGTGCTTAATGTCAGCAGACTGAAGGTGCTGTCTTTTCTGGGAAACCTATTCTGAACTGCTGTGTCATTCCCTGAAAGCTGGAGACTTTACGTGGATTTTAGAGACTTTGGGATTCACTGAGAGAGCTGTGGGAGAACAAGGTAAAGCTTTGTCAGGGATTATCTGTAAAATAAAAAAAAAAAAGTTATGTAAGGTTATGTTCTCAGAAGGACTATATAGAGATTGAAGGCAAAGCATATGCTGTTAAACTGTGAAAGTGATTACATTGTACGCACCTAAAATAACCCTGGAAATGCTGTTTTAGAGTAGACTTTGCATTTGCTTTTAAAGAATTGTGTAGGTTTGCTCTAAACTGTTAAATAGTTGCTGCATACTAGTCTGGAAGTTGCTGAATTTCATCAGTGTCTGAAGGTGTGGAATGCCTACGTAGCCTCCAAGATGAAAAGGACATTATGGGTTTTCTCTGAAAGTCAGTGGTAATATTGTCAGGAGTTTTGTGGACTTTGGCTTAGACTAAGCAGTTGTTTATAAATAGTCAAAAGAAGAAAATTATGGCCATTGCATGGCAAAATTTAGCATTCCTGTTTGAGTTGGGAACCCCTTCATGGCTTCACTAACATGGGGACCAAGAATGAGGCCAAGGTTCTGTAAAGTCCTTCAGATGTATGGGCTGAAATCCTTGAAATTCTTATGCTGTGAAACACGTACAAATGTAGTGTCAAGCTGTTTTATGTAAAACTTTCTGCAATTTGGGAATCCATCACAGCTGCTTAAGAAAACTCTTTGAAGGCTACAGTTGACCTTGGATTTATAACTGTCATGTTTTTGACATTCTCTTTCTTATTAAAGGTGTATATTCACTTTGCACTGTCTTCATCACAAATACAAGATGAGATTGATGAGACCCATCCATTAATTCCAACTTTTTTTCATGACACGTCTTGCACATCTCCTGTCCCTTTTCCAGCCTGTGCTTTTCATATTAAGTAATAATCTGAACTTGCATAAAAGCAGAGATACAAGGGGAACTTGGTCTTCCTAGATAATAGAGTTTAACCTTTTGATTTCTAAATGTGAGTCCTTTCAGGGGTGCAAAGTGGTGATATTTGCATTTGACATGCAGAAAGTCACTGGAACTTGAACTCCTGAACTGGAAGGAACATAAACAAGGGACACAATCTAAACACCATTAAAAAATAATGCTGAAGTCAAAAAGGCAGGATATCATCCTTATTTTAGCCAGATCCTGAAGTAAAAACCATAATTTATTGACATTCTCATCTTAATCACACTGCAGAATCTGAAGGACACTTCTGGAGTTTGTCTAGCAAAGGATTACAGTTACAGTTGCTCTGGTTTGTTCAATCTGCCATTTTTCCTTTCTGACCTGTCAATAAACACTTTATTACAAAAGCTGATGGAAAGTGACCAATGTGCTGTTAGTGAACTGGATGTTCTAATAGTGCCACAACCTGATAGACTGCTGGGCAAATAAAATGCTGGGTTTAAGAATGTGTTCTTTGCCTTTCTCTTGGGTGAAATAAGGAAATCTTGGCTGAACTGAGCACAAAGAATGTAGGTATAGGGAAAATGCTTTTGTGTCAGCTCAGTTCACCTATTTGTTATTTTTCTGCAAAGAGTTAAACAAGACCTTTAGAGGAGGGAAAGAGGAAATGGAAGAAGGGAGATCAAGTACAGCCTGGAAGGGGTCACTGGTAATATCTGGGCACTTTTAATTAGGGAAAGCCTCTAGCCTGGCTCTATCCAGCCTGGCAAATCATAACCTTTCTGCCTTGATCTATATCCACATAAAATCCTGTAAATGTGGCTGATGTGGCTTTAGACTGGGGGAGCTGTCAGAAGTGGCCAGTCCTTAGTGAAAGGGACCCCGAGAGTGTATTGCAGCTTTGCATCTCACAAATAGAAAATTGTATGAAAGGGCAGGCAAGGCTGAACATGCACAGACACCTGTATTGATTTACCCCCTTGGTGAGTAAACACTGTTCTCATAAATGTGGTAGGGTTTTTTTTATATTCATCAAAGATGATTTTTAAATGTGTGGGGCTGATAGCTGCTGCTCTGACACCCAGACTAGCCATAGGCTGTGATTAAGTTAAGTTGCTATGGGCACTTTTGTTTTATTTAATTTTAGGGAATCTCACTTGAGAATTTGTAATTTTTTTTAGAGAAAATGGGATATTGTCCTCCTTCTGCCTCAATTGCCACCTAAACAAAACAAAAAAATGTTTTACTCTTCTAATTATTACCTTTATAAAATAAAGAGAAAAGAGAGAAAAAATATATATAAAGAAAATATTATCTAAAGAGAGAATATATAGAAATAGAAATATCAGTTAAGGATGTAATGCCATAGCACTAGTCCTGCCACTGGATATTGGTGCAGAACTTGGAGCCTGTGCCTGTTCAGAACCACAGGATTAAAGCTGAAAACTATTGTGGGGTTTTGTATTTATAGCTTGCACCTAAGAGATTTTTTTTTTTCTCCCCCAAATTTGGACTCTTTATCTCAGGGCTGTTGGCTTTGGTGAGCCAGCCAAGCTCTGCCTGAGTTGAATGCTGGGTGTTGCATGTGTGCATAAGCACGCAGCAAAAGCTTAGTTATTGTCTATATTATCTCTGTGCACTGGGCTGTGATTTTTCATTTCGTAGCTCTGTCACAAATTGGTGTGCTTGAACTGGTGACACAAAGGAAAGGATTTGGACATATATTGGCATGGGTTTCATTAGCCACTGCACTGCCCTGGTCTGAGCTGGTTTTACAGATAAATCCTGTATTCTTACCCCAGAAGTAAGCAACGGAATAATTCTTTAGGGGTGTATTTTGTGTAATCCCCATATGGGAACAGTCACTTCTTATTTCATTTTACAACAGCTGTTTTGTTCTGCTAAATGCTTTCTTTTCCAGAGAGGTGTGAAGGGTGAAAATAGCTTTTCTTTGGTTTTTAACCTGTGCTACACATCCGTGTCAAGGTATAGAAACACCAAATACATTTGCAAGCCACAAACCATGCACTGGTTTAGCTGCAACTTCAGTAGCCATTGTTTTGGTGCCTTTCAGTTTCCATAATTTCAGTAAAAGAGAAGGGCTCCTCATATCTTTTAGGATTTTTGGGTATGGGCCAAGTGAAAGGTCGATGTCATGAAAGGAGGTTTGCCAGCATGGGGCAGGTCAGGTTAGCTGAGTCTCCTGATAGACAAAGAACAGAAAAGGCATCATGACATTATTGTGCTGCCTGCCCGAATCTGAAGTGTTTTGGATGTTCATCACATTTCATCTCTCAGCTATTTTTATTCTCTCTGGCCATTACAATCCTTTTCTACCACAAAGGCTGTATTTACTGTGTTTATGCAGATATTAACACACTTCCAGAGACAGCACAAACTGGGAGCTCTGAGGCTGTGTTTCTGCGGACGTTGCTCTTGGCATCAAAGGCAGCATGAGCTGTTCCCGCTTTTCTCCTCTTCAACTCCATCTGTTTATTCCATTTAGCTCCAACTGTTCACTCCAGGGGTGGCTCTTCAGTTGTGCCATTGCCACTTTTTGCAGGGCTATAGATGAACTAGTTGACCTCAGCTATATTAAAACTATGCTCAGTCCTTTTTTGTAGCTCTTTAACAGAATTAGTTGTAAGTTCAGTTTCTCAGTGTAGCTCACCACAAGGTCACACAGGCAAACATCTGCAGGACTGAGGGACAAAGGCAGAAAGAGCCACATTGGCCAGTTTTGCCTCCCAGAAATGTGTCCTGAAACTATGACATAAAGCACAGTGAAGTGTCAGAATGAAGTTTGTCATTTTATTCCTTGTTCCCCAGACCTTTGCTTCCCTTGTTAGGATGATTAGGGATGACTATGGGGCATCCTTAACACCTCAGAACTGCAGAGAAGGTGAATGGGCATTTAAGGATGGAGCTTGGCTTATTGTTAGCTTTGGTTTTTAAGCTCCCTTCTACCTTCCTGTGCAATGTATTCTAATTCCTCTTTATTTATATCCAGTACTTTCTGAGATTGCCTTTATCATCTGATTGTTATCCCTTTCCCAGTCATGCAGGAACAAATTTTGGCTTTCTTTGCTGGCTCACCTTTTAACTTCTCTTGTTCCTGTGTTGTTTGCCTTTTTCACACTGAATGCTGATGAGGTGCTATTTGGTCTGTCTTCAGCAGTCATTTTCTGGGGAATTTCTTTAAGCAGCAAACACTAATTCCTCCCACTCTTTAAAGTGCCATATGGGATCAGATTACCAGATTAAACATGAATCCATTTTTGGATAGCATTTCTGTCCCATGCTAATTCTATTAAAATTATTGACTATCTGGCCAAAAGTACTGCCTTCTTAAGACTTACATGCAGCTATTTTTGGGCCAGAGCAAGAAGGGCAAAGGACCATTTTGAAATGTTGTTTCTAACATCTTTATTTCAAAGTTTGCACTTATGCAAACATTGATAAGTGGATTCCATTTGTTCATGTTAACAGGAACTGCTACAAACACAAAAAATATGGTTTTAGCAGTTATCCTCCTATGAAGCATTTTCAATCCCAGATGACACATGCAATAATTTTGAAAGATCATGTGGGGGGGCCTCAGCAAGAGAATGTGGCCCTAGAGATTATCATCATCATTGAGACAGTAAAGTTGCACACATTTTAGGAGCAGATGATAGTTTACCGGCTGTATTTGATGGCCTTAAGAGAAATAAATATTTATTAAAAGAACTGTTGTGAGGAAGATGTTTAAAGGAATAACACTGTTCCCTGGATGAATATTTCTGATGCATTACTGTACAGTGGGTGGACTGGGCTGGACAGTCAGGGAGGGGCACCCTGGTAGTAATGGGGTACTTCGTGTTCTTCTGTCTTGGAAAGTTTATGTTTATTTGCTGAGGCTGAATAATGCATGGCTCAACAGCATGGGTTTTGCTCCAGAAAGGGAGAACATACTATGTTAATCTGTGGCTGAAAGGTGGCTGCCTGATTTCCACGCCCTACTGATTGGTTCTCCTCTCCTCTGCCCAATAGGTGTTGCAGTAAAATGTATGGGAATTCCTTCACACTGGAGGGTTCTGGGGGACAGGGGACTACTCCATCAGCCAAAAATGGCATAAACAAGATTTAAAATCATTAGCGTGGCTTCTGCCATTATGCTCTCAGCAGATATTGTAAACTTGCAGGATTTGGTTCATCATTTGCATTGGTGCAAAATTGGCCGTGACTGCCAAAAAACTATTGACTGTTCCTTCCCAGCTGTTTTCTAATTACATTAGAATACTGTGGTGTCTAATGCAGCTGCTCAGCCATGGTGTGGACCTGCCTTCTCCCACAGGGACCTTTCCAGAGCAGCAACACTTGCTTTGAGATGATATCTGTAGCAGAGGTGGCTGGTACACAGGTAGCAGTGACACTTCAGTCATGGCCAATTCGTTTCTTTCCCGGGATGCTATCCCACAGGACACACGACTGCTGAGAAGTCAGAGTTTAGAAGAATAACACTAAAAACATCAAGTCATCTCACATCATGCTGGCACACAGCCCAGAAGCTTGTAAAAATGCAACTTCATCAGACAAAAAGGAGTTACCGGAAAAGGAACAGAGCAGAGAAGAAAATACCTTCCAGCTCTAACTTGTGACGTTCCTGTGCTTCATCAGCTGTGTGCAGCTTTTGTTGCCCTGTCTCCAGCTGGATGTGATGGAACTGGAAGAGCTGCAGAGAAGGTGCCAGCCTGAACAGGGGAATTGAGCCATTTCTGTACAGGCAGAGACTGAATGCACCAAATCTCTTCATCCTGTGGGAAAAGGAGTCTCATGATGTGCATAATGGTGTGAACAGCAAAGATATAAAGGGATGTACAAAATTATAAATGATCTGGAGGTTGCAGGAACAAGTTGATCATCCCCTGCTACCACAGAATATGAAATAGGGGCACCATGAAATTTCTAGGCAGCAGGAAAGCCCTTTTAATTCCTAATGCAAAATAAATTGAGGAATTTGATTGATGCAGGATGTTTTGGATACCACATGTTTAAAGAGCTTTAAGAAAAGATTGGACAAATTCAAGACAGAAAGACGCAGCAAAGGTTATTATACAATGATCTGGTTACAACTTCCTGCTCAGGAAAACACAAAATCTTTTACTGACAGTAACTAGAACTTTATGTTAGGGGAATATCAGCTGGCAGCTTTGGGCTAAATGAGGACAGATTAGTAAAAGAATCCTTTTTTCAGCTATCTTCAGTTGTCTGCATATTTTACATGCTGTCTTTCATGAGAATGGACCACTGAGACTCAAGCCTGGAAAATTGTGTTACTATTATTTTAATACCTTTCCCATCTTTCTGAAGGGAAGAATTTCCCATCCCACCCTGCTTCAGTGTGTGCTCTGCTGGAAAACTTCAAGAAACACAAACTTATTCTCCCTCTCCCTCTCTTTCTGGTTTCCCAGACAGCTGGTTTGGTTTTTTTTTTTTTTTTTGTCCATCACACTTGCTTGCTGTCTTTTTGTCAAGCTGAGGATTCTTAGAAGAGACTGGAGGCAGGAACAGGCATATCCTCAGGCAAGAGCTAAAAAGCAGTTAAAATGGCTCAAGTAACAACCACGAAGGGGAACAACTCTAAAATTGGTCATTGGTGGGGGAAAATTTACTTGTTCAGTAGCCCAGGTGCCGTTGGCCTTAGGCAAAGGAGAAATGAGAAATATCCTTACAGTGTGGTCTGGATTTTTTTTGTGGTTTTCACAGGTAAAGACAGACTAAAAGCATCTTAATCAGGAAATTTTTTTTTTTTTTTTTCTTTGGGGGGGGGC
>VZTZ01031099.1:519271-566565 GCA_013400955.1 Drymodes brunneopygia
TCCAGAGTGTCTATTTAAGTAGCAAAGAAGTTATCATCTTTTTATGCTTGAAAAGATAATGAGGCAAATTAAGTGTAAACAACAAGATGAGATTGTCTGAGTCAGAAGATGGTCTGAAACAAGACAGAAGCAGACTGCCTTCATTGCACTGATGAGTTACTTCATGTCCAGCTAGGATGATACTGCCTCTTTTACTGCTGAAGAAGATTTTAAAGGAGACAAGCAGAGAATATTAATACATATTATTTTATACACACAGTATAACATGTTTATGACACTGCCTGTTACCATCCACTGCTGCTGTTTTAGCAAAGCTGGGAAAGAGCAAAATCAAAATCATAGAAAAATAATGCAAAAATAATTCCTTGGTAGCAATTAAGCTATTTCTAAACATATGTGTTGCACCTCTTGCTATGTAGTGAATCAAATGAAGGTAGCAAACAGGGAGCCTAAAAATTGCTCATGCAATTTTTTTCTTTTTCCTGTTTGCAAGTAACATATATAAGAAAAATCAGATCTCCTTTTATTTGAGGAACATGGGTTCAATGCTTTACAACATTTTTAAAAACTGACACAGCATGATTCAAAGAATTCTAGACATGCTTAATGGCATGATGGAAAGAGTAACCTGAATTAGCTTTTCTGAAGGCTTTCATTATCCTCTGGGTTATGTTGACAAAGATGACTCATACAACATACTAAAAATAATTTTAAATGGAAGGTGTGTGTTTGGTTTTCTTTCTGTCCTACAGAGATTATTGTAGAGGGTGACAGTGGCTGTCGTGTGAGACAACTAAATAGTAGGGGCAGGCAGAATGACCTGACTTAGTTCATCATCTCAAGTGATTAAACTGTTTAGAATTAAGAATTATTTTTCCCCCTTTATATATATAAAAAATATATAAATACAAATATATATATATAAATATGGAGCTCCTACTCAGAATTGTGCTTCAGTGCCTTCTGAAAGGTGTAAGGAGAGAGGGTTCCTGCTCTTTGTCATTCCTGTGGCTCACTGGCTAAATGTGGCCATCTGCTAAATTTTGGGGCTGCAGGCTGACAGACTCACCAGGGCATATAAGTAGAAGTCTTATTCAAACCTGAATTTTGGGACCACACAAATAAGGACAGCTGCAGCTACTGACACCTCGAAATGTGACTCTGTGAATACTAAATATTGCCACAAAAATGGCAGGGAAACTGCTGGCATCCTTTTAAAGAGCTGTTTGGTACAGAAGGGTTAAAAAGGAAAAATGCTGTGCACTGAGGCTTTGGATAATGCAAAACAGTTTGCATCTGAGTTTCTTTGTGCCACATTTCAACTCTGCAAAAGTTTTGTACATCCATTTAGAGCTGTTATCACTGATAATGATGATGACCTTGTTTCTCTCTAGCAATGGAAGGTCCTTTGATGTTTTTCCTTCTCACTGATGAGAAGCAAAGTGAGGTTCTGACTCTGGAATTTCACCTGGTGAGGTAGAACTGGGTAATGGACAGTTACACCCTATAGAATCCCAAGTGAACACACTGTACATATAAATTACATCTAAATTTTCCAGCCCTGACATTTTACCTACTTGAAATAAGACCTGAACATGACACTATAATTTCTGTTTATTTTTCTGTGCAAGAGAACTGTGAATTGTGAGTAGGGTTATCCTACCTTCCAGACAAAGTATTCCATGGAAACAGCAGGTGTGCACCTAACATTTCACCCAACATTTTTCTAAAACTATTTAAACTATCAAACAAGAGAAAACCATAATTCAGATATGTTGGTGTTGTGGTGTGGTGTTAGAAATATATAGTAGATTTATTTCACTCGTAACTTCATCAGGGTAAGGGAAGAGTTGCAAACCCTCTTTGGTATTTAATTTGTTATTATAGTATATTAATATTATTATTAGGGTTTCAAAGATACATCTTGTGAGATGGGGAAATGGCTGATCTCTGTCCCAGGTAACTGTATGTGGTCCCACATAGAAACTGGAACTTACAGATGACACTGAGCAGGAGATACATGAGAAGGATGTATGTGGATGACCGTGGCATTTTTAAGCATCTTTGCTTTCTCCTGTGTCTTGCAGATGAGGTAGACAGCATCATCCTTTAGAGAAAATTGCTGTAATAAGGAAAGTGTCTGGGAGTAGAAGTAGGATCTTTTGTAGATACTGTGGAAGGAATTTGTGAGAAAACACAGTGAGTGCAAAGAGGCTGCTTTCAGCAGCAGAGTAGGGAGGATGGGAGCAGCCACAAAGCAGTCAAAGGTCCACAACAGCATCAAGCACTGATGAAATTTGTCTCGCTGTACTGTGATACAGAATCATCTTTGAGCAGTAAAATTCTGGAAGGTAGGAGGATGGTATAATCTGGAAGATTATTTGCTGAAAAACTGTGTTGATGAATTCTCCCTGTTATTCTGCGTAGTCTTCACAATTTTACAGACAGTGTAAGACACAGTAACAGCATGACCCCTAGGGTCTACTGAACAGCAGCAAGTAAAAGTTCAGACAATATTGAACCACCTTGCAAAAAAAAAAAAAAAAGAAGAAAAAGAAGAAGTCTTTGTAATTTTAAAATTCTAGAGTCAAAATGTAGGTGTTAAGTCAGAATAGCACATATTTACAAAATTCATAATCTGGTGTGTTTTTAGTGAATAATGAATGTTCTCACCTTATATATGTCCATGTGCATTTAAGTAACAGCTACAATTCTCGATGCCCAGACCTGTACAGAGATACCTTTTATTTCTCTCTGTTGTGTTTGTGTGGTATTAAGGTGTTTCTCAGTAGCAGTGAGTATGTTTATCTTTCAGGGCTGTATCAATAGATACTAGATTCTTGTTCACTGCTAGGAATATGGAAATGTGCAACTCCCTAGATCACACATCATTGTTTAAAGAGACCCTTGGTTTAGGGTACCTCTGGTTTTACCCCTCAAATGGCACGCCATCAAAGGCACTTGTTTTTAGGAGGTGCCTAGCCCAAATACATAAAAATCAGTACCTTTTGTAGTATCTTTTAATTATTTTCTTCTATCATTTTGGGCACACAGGAGGAATTATTCCAAAGAACAATTTTGAAGACTAGGATGAAAGCCTAGCCTTTGGATATGAAGAATATTAAAAGCCAAGAATTAGCTTGCTTTTGTTTGCTGTAGCAAGTGTTACGTTTGCCAGTGGAACTGTATGAATACAGAATGCTTCTCTTTATGCTCATGACTGCTAAAATGTATATATGGGTCTGCAGAAAATGTTGGGTATCAATACTGTATGCCTTTTCACTTTCTGTTAGAGAATGGATCATTTAGGTCTAACTTGAAAGAGCACTTGGCTCCAATGATTCTGATAATTGAAATGTATGAGAATTCTGTTTAAATACAAATCTAATCAGGATATCACTGGTAGCCCAAGTGGAATTCAGAGCGCTCTAATGCTTTGATCTATGAAGGTCTTTTCTAACAGGAAGGGGAATTAGTCTTGGTGGCTAAACAAACCAAGTTTGCTTTCTTTTATTTTCCTTTGTGTCTGACGTTTGTTTCTGTTTGAAGATCACTCCAATTTTATTCATTTTCGTTTTCTCCCTTTGTGTTCAGTTCAAATGCCCCCTCTCCCAATTCTTCTGTGTGATTCCTCAGATCCCTTCTTTTCCACAGCAGTGACCTGATACTGCAGTCTCGCTTCTGTCTTGAAATAAAAAAACCTCAGCAGTAACATTATTTTAGAATAATAGAAGACAGTTGCTTTATTGTAACTTAAAAATTAAGCCAGTTCTAACTGCAAGAAGTGCAGTCTCAGCAGCTCTGGGTCTGGCCTCTAGGGCAAATTATTATCTGTGCAGTTCCTTTTTGGGGGAGAGTACCAGGATGCCAGTCCATGGCTGACTAAAACAGATGACCTCCCAATTCGCGACATCCGGAAGGAAATCAACCGAGATTTCTTGACAGTCTGTTCTTTGGTTTTCTTTGCCTCCATGTGACTAATGTGTCCCTGCATCGTTTTTTAGAAGTCTTTTTTTCATCTTTGTGTTTCCTTTGTCACTGGGTCCATCACACCACACTTCACTAAAATACCCTACATTTGTTAATGACATTTCTAACTTGATGCTTCTATCACTTCTGTAACAAAAAGGCTTTTCTGCTTCTGCTAGTAATTCCCATTTATGGGAAGAGAAGGATAATTCAATGGCTGTGGTACTTTCCATTATTCAGAATGACATAAAATTACTTCTTTTCAGTGCAGCTTGCTCTCTTTGACCCAAATTTACAAGGCCTCAATTTTGCCCAAGTCCCTGTGTTTGCTACTTACTCTTGACTGACAACTTCTTATCAACCTAGACCTTTTGAAGGATATTCAATAAAAAAGAACAAACTACAAATAAGAATGCATATTTCCTTGCCTTCTGTGTCAGGGTGTACATATATGGACAGTCCACTGCTATGTTAGACATAAACAGTTTAGTTCAGAATGAGGTAATAGGGGTATAAGTGGAAATCAGGTTATTTGATTCTCATCTTATAGTTGTAAATAATAATAATAATAATAATGATTATTATTATTATTACTACAATTATAATAAGTACTATGCCACTTTCCGTCCTTCTCTTCTGCCTGTTGTACTGATAGATTTGGGGAGTTTTTCGGTGAACCAAACCTGAGAATTTAGCCTTATATGGAAATGTCAGTTTTATTTACAGGGCTTCAGATCTTTAATGTAGCCATCAGTTTGGTGGCACTTGATTAAATTCTTGCCATATAGAACCATTCTAATAAAGCAGATAAGAGAACTGTAACTCTTTCATACACAGTATGAATTTTGCTCCTAACTTAATTTTTTTTGTTTACATCAAGGTTTCCCTGTTTCTCAGCCATCTGAGACAGATGAGTATCAAGGAGCTGTACTAAGAGAGACAAGTGATTTGAACCTAGATTTTTTTTCCTTATTTTCCTTTTTGCTACTTGTTCCTCATAGTTATGCTGTATTATTGTCATTCCAGCACACTTCTAGTTCAGTTTACCAGAGCTGTTGTGGACAGGTTGGGGTTTTTTTTGTGTTAGGTTTATGGCATAGTTTGACTAGTGCCATTTTAATGTCTGTGTCAATAGGGTCTTAATCACACTGAAATCTCTGGATCTTTTAGATTTACCAAGAGTTCTCCAAGGAAATCAGAATTGCAAAGGCTGGAGAAAACCCTGGAGGCTTTCCAACTTAATTAGGAGTGAACTCCTTCCCTGTAAATGAAGTGGTTCTTTAAAATGACTTAGAGTCTCCATTGGCATCTTCTGACAGTGCTATGATGAAGTACAAAATATTATTAGAATGATGTTCCCCTCTTGTGACACTCTCTTTCTCTCCTATATCTTATGGAAATAGCCATATTTTGTGAGTACCCATAGCATTATTTTCCTTGTACTGAGAGAGAGTAAAAAAAAAGGGAAAAAAGAAGTTAAATAATTTTTAAATAGTGCAAAATAACAGATCTCTGTAGCATTACAATCTGTACTCTTATATTTTTGAATACAACATTGTGAGTGTGAAACAATCATTGATGGAACAGCTTTTTAATGAATGGATGAGATAAAATTATTTATAATGGATGTAATCTTACAAAGGGCCACTGTCTTGCTATATTACACATTTAAATGATGCTTCTGTTAAAAGGAAATCATACATCCCAGTACTTACTGTTTTATTAAACACCTTTTTCTCCAAAAAAGATGTAATTTTTCACACTGGTCAGGTATTCCTAGGTACCACAAAACCATGAAAAAAACTATTTTTCTTCAGGTTAACTGGGCAACACCAAATTTGTAGTAATGGCACATAAGCTTGAGACAAGCACGAGATAAGCACAAATCAAGCAGTTCATATTCTTCAAAATTAGCTCTAAACTCTTTTCTTTATGGAGGATTTCTCTATATGTCTTCCTCCCATGTCATTTAACAAGCAAAATATTGCCTAACCTGCTATTTATACATCATAAATCACACACAGTAACACGGAAACACAGCTTTTCTTCTTAATTCCAGAGTGAGAGTCTACATATGGCTCACCAGAGTAATCAAGGAATACCTGTATGAAGGTGGCTGAAGTAGCCAGCATTTGCACTGGTGTTGGGGCTCTAGCTTCTAATAAGTTACTTTCTGTTTGGAGAATCATTAAAGAGTGAAAGGTTTTGTATGCTAATTAAATCATCACATTGAAGTTTGGCATATATTTTAAAGTGAGGTTCTACTGAGGAAGAAAAAGACCAAGGAAAATTTCTGAAGAAATTTGTAACACAGGTGCTGAATGTATGGAAAAGCAGATACAAGGCCCACCCAGCTGTTTTTATTTTCCTGTGGTTATTCCAGGTATTTGACTGGCATGATTGAAAAAAATTGGTTCTGAAGATTTTTTTCTATGCTTTTCTTCATTTATTTCAGCAATAGGAGAGAAGCCCAAGAAAAGGGAGAATGAGCAAGTTGCTGCTATCAAATGGTGTTAACTGAAGGTGCAGGTCATTTTGCAGGGCAGTTTGTTATCCAGTTTTGTAATTAATTCCTGATACAATAAAGCCCTTTCTGGATATTCTAGGTTCTCTTTTTATAAATATTTTTATTTGCTGCATAATTCAGTGGTACCCAGCCACAAAAATCAAGGAGACCTCCGTCCAAAATTTGGCCCAGTGTGCCAGCATGGATGTTCTGCAGTTGAGCTAGTGATCCACTAATGAGTCTTTTCTAACTATTGGTTCTTTTCTTGACTCAAAGCTGTTTGGAAATTAACATTAAGCAGAGGTTTAAGTGCAAAATATAAAGGAATCTTATGGTCTGCTTCCAAAATAGTACCAAATTGTACATGAAGCTCATCTGTTCTTTCACTGCAGTTGTGCAGAGAAGGAGAAATTACTTGCTTATTTCAGGGCAGGGGTGTTTTAATAAAAAAAGGAAGAATGAAACAGGGTGAGTTTAGCCATTACTGCTTTGATTGCTGCTGGCTCATTAGCATTGGCCACGCTCCTTCAGATTAGCAGTAATTAAACTGTGAAATCAGACCGATTGCCTTAAGCTGAGACACCATACCAGGCTGTCAAGAGAAATCACAGGGGATAAATCAAGGGCCCTGTGCATCTCGGATCACCCTTGGCATGGGTGAGAGTGTGAGAAGTGGAATAATGAGGACATTCAGTTTTTTGTATCTGGTGAACTCTCGGCAGACAAGCTTTGGAAGCGTTGTCATGACAATGACAACAGCAAGGATAAACTCTTACTCCCACTAGCTGTGGTTAATGAAGATGATAATGAAAAATTATGCCAACATTACTGCAATTTTTTTATTCCGACTGGCACTTGTAACCTTACGCCTAATGACACAACACAATAGTGACAGTAATTGTGCATTGATAAATGGGGTAAAGATGCCGAAAAAATGTCTGACTCGAAGATATACAAGTTTAGTTAGCTGAGTAATTTCTTTCAATAAGCATTTGCTTTGTTCTTTGAACTCTCACTAGGTGGTTTTGGACTGT
Organism: Drymodes brunneopygia; assembly: GCA_013400955.1. Taxonomy (NCBI): domain Eukaryota; kingdom Metazoa; phylum Chordata; class Aves; order Passeriformes; family Petroicidae; genus Drymodes; species Drymodes brunneopygia. The sequence continues at coordinate 526,781 of VZTZ01031099.1, forward strand.
GCATGCCAAAAAACATCTCTAATCACTTTTCATTGTTTACTAAAGAATAGGCCCAGCAATTAAGGCAAAGAGCGCCTGTGTTTTATTTCTTCTAAGCAGAACAAACGCGATCAAGATAAATAACAGTAATAAAACAACAATACTTTTTAGAAATTCTGAATGGGTTTACAAATTCAGTGTTTGTTTAACTGCTGGTTTCTGGGACATCCAGTTTGTCCCACCCCAAGTGTAAAGCTTTGGTGGATAAATCTCCAATTACATTATGTAATGGCTGTCTCACCCCCACGTTGCCCCTGCCTAAATGCCACCATTGATTCAGATTGCATTAGCGCTTACGTAAGTGTCTTTTGCAACCACAGCTCCTAAATCCTGCCACATGGGGAAGGATAGATAGACAGACAGACAGACCGAGGGTATGGTTTAACGTTATGGATAAACCATTGTAAAAACTGTCTTCTGACCTGTCCCAGCTATCTGCCTCCTTTTTCTTTCTTGCATTAAACCCATGGTGATCAATCATGGTGAACAAGTCCAGGATGCTAAATGGACAAAAATCTGCTGACTTCATATTCTTTGTAGAATCTTAGTTCAGCTCCCTGATCCAGATGAGGGCCGGTGATGGGGTAAGAGGAGCAGCAAGAGTAAGTAGGCAAAAATGGCAGTGGCAGCCAGCCTAACCAAAACCTTCCCATCGCACCTGAAGCAGGAGGGCCATTCATGATGTTGTGGAAGGATCTGCACTACAAACTCTCATTGCCTTCCAGTTAAGCACTATGAGACCATAATCCTGGAGAGGCTTATGGAAGCTGTTCAAAAAACACTCAGAGTGAGAACAGAGGCAGCCACCAGAGCTTTTGCAAAGACATCTCACAGGGATTCCCAAAGGGCCACATGGCACCTCAGGAATCCCTCCTGCTCCCCAGGCCACCCGCTTGCCACTGCTGAAAGGTTGATGCTCTTTCAAAAAGCAAGCATGATACAGACAATACAGAATAGCCAACTCTTTCAATTTATGTAGTGGATTCCAACTCTGCTGCAATCCAGCATCCACACTCCCACTTTAGAAGCCACACCACTTGGCTTTAAAGAATGGCCCGATTGAGTGTGTGAGTATGCTGCAGCACAATGACCTCTCTGGGATTAGACAAATAAATGCAAATGAATCATTTAATGCAAACAAATCACTTAAAGGAGTAAGTGTTGTTTTATTTACTCCAAAACTACCTAAAAGAATAGCTCTTTTGATGGCTTTAGTAAAGTGTTTGGGGTTTTTTTCTGTGTAAAGTTCTACTGTTGCTCACCAGTGGCTTCATTCCATCAAAGCTTTAGAAATCTAGATTGTCGGATGTGGGATTTTTTTGTTCAATCACTGTTTGTTTTGTTTGGTTTGGTTTTAAGAAAAAAGATTAATCACAGAGCATTTGGAGGTGTATCAGATATATGAGGGTTTCTCCTTGACTAAGTGGTATTTGTCTTTTCAGTTCTTGAAAGGCAGTATTAAGACAGCACAGTAGTGTTTGTGATTCATGGTTGCAATTCTCTTTTTATTGCTGAACACCAGCAGTGAATAGGAGCTGCAGAAGGACACGTTTCCAATTACTCTATCTCAGAGTTCTCCATTGCTTCTTAACAGAGACGTCTCTATCTCTGCAAGTGAGTGTAATGCAAAAGTTTATACAAAAATAAACGTGTGTGTATATACACACACACACAGACACCAAAGAAAGATTTCTTTGCTCTTTCAGCTGTGTGCTGTCTTAAAGTTGACTCAGTGTCTGCTGCTTTGTTGCCAGTCTTCTCACTAGAAGAATAAAGGTGATTTAACCATTGGAGAAAGGTATTATGTGAAGCAATGTACAAAGAATATTCGATATTTTTTGGAAAGAGATAGCCTGACTCCTGAATCCGAAGTGGTGGTCTCCTTGTACAGCATGACAGAAATGGCTTAGCAAGGCAAGCTCTTATTTCCCTCAGCATGCAATAGGTTTAAGTAGGAAATTTAGAAATTGAGTACTGCTTCCTGAAGAGAAACTTTTTCCTGGAGTGTGGTCTTTGGTCCTTGGTGGGTTTGGGCCCTAATACTGCAGTGATGAACCAGAGTTTAATACCTGTGCAGGTGCAGAGCTTGGTGAATCTCAAATGGAATCTCTGGTCCTTCAACATTTACTTGACTATTTCTTCATATAATGGGATGCTCATGTGGGGGAGAACAAAAGTCTCAATTACCTTATCCTTGAGTATCTTTAACCTTTATCAGCACCAATTTTAAGAGAGAATTTTTAAAAAAGTGAGACAGGAAAAACATCAAAATACTCTGCCTAAACATTAACACAGGGCACAGCTCCCAAATTGACAGAGAAATCAGTTCTAGGGAGAAGTCAGGAATAAAGGATCAAAAGCAGACACAGTCTCTGAAGAAACGAGGGTAACAGTACAGAGCACCATGCACTGAGTGAGTTTGATTTAAAGCATTTTAAAAGAAAACTCCATTTACTTTACAGACTGACAAAAGTTTATACATTCATGAATGAGCTCTTTATGTATTTAAGAGGGATGACAGCAGACAAAGGGAATATTTGATGAATGTTAAGGCAAGATTCTGAAAGTCAGAGATCATTGAGAGAGGACAGAAGGTTTTGGCTTTTTCTTACAAATAGCTGCATCTGTTTGGCATTTTGTGTCTCCATTCTGTATGCTAGAATTGTGAGAGAACTAGAAAAGGTATTTGGGAGGTTAGTGAGAAACTTAAAAATATAAAAGGTAAAGGAAAGCTATGCCTCACTCCTTTCATAACTTACTTTTCATCTTGCCCTATAATGGAGTACCCTGGCTAAAATTAGCAGCTAGCAGAGACAGGACAGTTGTAGAGATACAAGGCTGTGACTTGACTTCATTGAGAACAAGTGGGAGAGAAAACTGAGGTAGTTCTTATATATTTTTGGGGTTATATATTTTGTTATTAAGGCTTTTGACGGAGACATTTATTTCAACTCTGCCCTGTGTCAAGGTCAACAGAAAAAGTCTGGGCACCTGTACTTCAAGGACATCCCTTTGCAGACTGATATCTCAGCAGTTTGAAGGGGCTGTCTGAGATATGGGCCCAGGTTTTAGTTTGTCCTTCTGTCCAGGGGCAGTAACTTTGGCAGAAAGACGGGAAAAATAACTGAGAGCAGTAACATCTAAACCACCTCAGCAAAATTTGCTGAAGTTCATCTGCTACAACACATCTTTTCTGTTACATCAGCAAATCTTGAGGTTTCAAAGTTCTTAATTATTTATGATGGAGTTTAACTTGCAGAAGAATAGGAGACCATACAACAAATACTGCAGGTAGGCTTTTAATATGATGACCAGTAAGGTATTCAGATCCTCTCTTGCGGACAAAGTCATCACTTCTTGTTTTAAAACATTCTTTATACCCTCAAGTATACAGAAGACAGATCAGAGTGGCTGGTGAATTATGTTAATGAAGCATCATGGCACTGATGGGAGGAGCTTACCAGACTTCAGGTAGCAGATCTAGAGATCTCTAGGTCTGTAGAGCAGCCTGAGAGCCAAAGGTAAAAAGGAGTAACCAGATGACATAAATCAGTGATTACCCTACATCACCCTGCACCAGTTCCCAATTAACAGTTAAATAGATAATATTCCTGGCTGAACTGCTGTAAGCAGACCTTATGGCAGGTTAAGTAACATTTGCCCTGCCAGAGTTTTACTGCCATTGTTTCCACAGAGGCCTTTTCTTCTGACCCACTTTCTGTTCTCATCATGTAATCACTGAGTCACTGCACAGGGGTGTTCGTGTCCCTCTTGAAATGCAAGTTCAATGCAAGCCACTCCACAGAGTAAAGCATCCCCTGGATGTTGCACAGTCTTTTCAGTAAACTGAATTGGTGTTTTTTATAGCCAGTAAAGTGCCAGTCTTTCTTTAGTGTTTTCCTGTCTTGGGCTGGCATAAGGTATCAAAATACAGGATACCTCTGAAATGAGGAAGATATGAGTATCACAGCCTTCTGCTTTTTGTGGAATGGACCTGTGCCTATTACCAGGGCAGGCAGTCCTTATGTCCCATACAGCAGAGAGCTGGCAGAAGTCACAGTGCAGGAAAGGCATTGAGGTTGTAAACAGCTTAACACAAGTTACGTGTGGAGGAAGAGCCACATCAGCAAGCTCCTAGCAGTCGTCAAACTGGAAATCATGAATACAGAGAATCACAGAATAAGCTTGGTGTTGTGAACACTTCACTGGGGAGCCTGTTCCAGAGCCCAAACACGCCCTGGCTCTAGAGCTTTTTTCTAATGTCCAACCTAAACCTCCTCTGACACAACTTCAGGCTCAGGTCTTGTCACTGGCCACCACAGAGACCAGTGTTTGTCCCTCCTCTTTCCCTCACAAGGACGTTGGAACTACAATGAGGTCTCCTTTCAGTCTCTGCCAGGCTGAAGAGACCAAGTGAGCTCAGCCACTCTTCATACAGCTTCCCCTCCACTCCCTTCACCAACTCAGACCTTAGCTGGGAGCATGAAATAACCCTGAGCCTCTCAGTGCTTGTTCATGGTATGTCAAGGGTAGGGATGGCAGCAGAGGAGGATTGTCCTGGGCACGCTGTGCCAGGGCTGGAAATAATGCTCTGGTCCTCGGTGTCTTTATCAGCCAGAGATCACAGGGATGAGGCCTCACCATGGCTGCTGTGCCACCCCACCTACACACAGCCCCTGTTCTTTGGCAGACCAAGGCCTGTGCTCCTGCTGCTGCAGGTGGGGTGGGTCAGGGCTGCCCTGATGCTGCTGAGGTGCTGCTGCCAACGTGGCAGCCCCTGAGCCCAGACCCAGCGGGCAGGAGGAGCTCATGCTGGCACCCGAGAGCCCACGGGGAGGGCGACCAGCAGCCAAGCTGGCAGCACTGGAGGATGTCAGCACCGTGCCCGAGGCTTGTGCCACTGTGTAAAAGCCTCCCACAGATTTGCACAGTTGGCAATGGCTGTGCAGAGCGTGGCTGTGGCACCAGGGCACTGCTTGGCCTTGTCCCGTGTTGGGCTCCTGCCCGCTGACTTTGGACACTGGAGAGCAAACAACACAGTCATTTTCAATGACACTTAGGCCTTGCTTAGCTTTCAGATGTTTTAATCATAAAGTAAAAAGGCAGTGTGGTAGCACTTCTAGGCATCTGTTTTGGTGGAAAGTTTTGGACTAGAATTGTGTACTCCTTCCCCTGTGATTCCTGCTTACCCTCCATTTCTTTCATCCCTATTACTCACTCCTTATTATGTCTAGCATTTAGAAGTCTAACTCGATGTTTTATGATTATATTGTAATTCTTCCTACTTAAGGTGTATTCAGTGTTCAGATTTCTCTGTTGATTTAACTTTCCAACATTCTCCATCATGTAACTTGCATTACTCTTGTCAACTTTTATATCAAAACTTCTGTATTGGTGGATATAACGCTTTGGAAACAAAAAAGGAAATCATGATGAAAATTATAGTTTATTGTTTTCATATTCATTGACCCCAGTGAAAACGCTTTTACAAAAATAATTTCTTCTTTTCCTTATCTCAGATTTCTGTCTATTTCTTCTTCTTGAAGATATAGTTGCATAAAGTTCTTACAATGACGTATTGTTATTTCATATTCTGGAAAAAGTCTTTGATTTTTAATTGTTCTAAACACTGAAGGATTGATGTTGTGAATCAGCTGAAGTCAGTGACAGTTTTGCTGTTAACTTCAGATATCAGGATTTTGTCTAGTTGTTCCTAATGCATTTCAGTAGATTTTCTGTATTATTTGCTTTTACATATTTAGGAATACCACCAAACAAAACAAAAAAAAATGGCAAACTTAGTTCACAGCTTAACCTTCAGAAGGGGGTGTACCATTATAAAAAGCATGTGTTGTCCTCTGTTTTTTCTCCCCTACTGGAACTGCCCCTTCCTTCAAGTAGGACTCAGCTGGTTTAGTGGTGGTTTCCAGCCAGTCCATTGTACTACAGCACACAGAACTCTGCCCACTGGTAGCCAACGATTCATTTAAAAAGTCCTCTATATATGCCCCATGGGACTATTTGTGTAGCTAGAATTAAGCAACTGAATGGAAGGTTAGGTCCCTTGGGACTGTTTTGCTCAGTTTTAGCTGTTTTGGCTGTTGTAATGTCTTTCTGGAGTTCTGCCCCAGAGCTAAAGTCTCAGACTGGGAGTTTCTTTTGGCAAGGATTTCACTACTTTCTAAAGTGGGCAGCATGTTGCATAAAATAGACGCTTTCTAACACTAATAATAGCACCTATCAGTTGTCAGTGAAAAAAAATATAATTGTAGAATTGGTCAGTTGATCATGTTGGCAGAAAATAATCAAAACTACACACTGCCTTGTAGCTTTCTACCTCTGAATTAATCACTGCTGGCTCCCTTTACAGTCAGTGGAGAGAAACGAGCATTTTTCAGATGTGATTCTTCTGGCCTATTTTAGATATCTAGTTTAGGACAAGATGAACTACAGCCTAGAAGTGTCTATTTCTCATTGCTGATTATAAAAGGAGTCTAGACATCTCCCGGAGAAGTAGGCAGCCAGATTGCAGATGTTTTTATTTGTCACTGTGTGTCTTCATGTGGCATGAGTGACTAAAAAGGCTTCTAAGCTCTATTTTGTTAGAATTATTCCAGTACAGTAAATTTAAGCCTCACTACGGAAAATGAGAGATCTTTTTATAGGTTTTTATTTTGTAGATAGCAATTAACCACTCAGAAGAGCTGCTAGCTTTGACACGCACATGCTCAGCCACTTCATGCTTTAATGTTAAATTATATTTGACATTTAATTTAAGCTCATATTGCCTTCATTCAAAAATAAACCCTACTGCATTAGTAGTGAGAAGGTGGAGGGATAATTTTTCTCCCCAAATTCACACTCAGTGAAATCTAAACTGATGTTTCATGCTTAGTTTTTCAGGTATACTATGTGCATTCTTCTGAATACGTCTGTGCAATTGCTTCTCAGATGTGGGGGAAAGAAACCGATGCATCTTTTTTAGTCAGCAATTATGACACAAAAGTGTATTTTCAATAGGTGCTTTGCAGGCTACACGTACTGTGAGGTTTGTTGCCCCCATGAACCAATTGTAATCTGAAGCGGTATTGTACCATGATTTGGTGGGCAAAGCAGCACTGAGTTTGTGGTTCTGCCAGTGTGTAATGTGATCTCTTTAGCTCTTATAAATTAAACAGGGTGAAGGCTTAGCTGACTGACACAAATGTAATGGTAGGGCACAGGAGGAGCTTCTGCCTGGTGTCCTGCCAGTGATGTTTATCCTCCCTGAGTGGGAAGGGAGAGCTGTCCCACCAGGTCTCTGCTACAAGGACCTGCAAGGTTGCCAGAAGGAAGTGGCTTCTTCCTCAGGCTAGTGTGAACCATAACTTAGGGCTTCCCTTTGCAGACTCTGTGTCAGTCCTTGGGTGCATTCCTCTTGCTCTTAAAAGAGCCCAATCACACTTAACATTGATCTACTTTTTACTTCATAGCTATTGCATGTCACAAAACGTGCTGCCATTCCTGGCAAAGAAGCAGAATCTCTCTCCTCTTGGCACTGCAGCACCTCTGAGTGAAGTTTGAAGTTGGTATCCTGGATGCTGGTGTCTGTGAAAGACCCCATGGGTTGCTTAGGAGCACAGTTTATTGAGCCAAATTAGAACTAGAGCTGCTACATTCTCTTCATCGTTTAGCTCTTCAGCCCATCTTGGCTGCTTCAAGATTTCTGTGCACACCATGACCAAGACCTGCTGGGAAACCTTTGGTAGCAGTGGAGCTCTTCCAGTGAGGTTTGCAGCCATGGGATGTGGGTGGTGATTGTCAAAGGGAGCTGGTCATCTCTGGGAATGGCTTTATGCAAATCACAGAGTCATGGAATTTTCTGCTTTAGAAAAGACCAACAAAGATCATCCAGTCCAACTCCTGACCCTGCACAGGACAACCCCAGAGTCACACTGTGTGCCTGAGAGCACTGTCCAAACACTCCTTGAGCTCTGTCAGGCTGGTGCTGTGACCACTTCCCTGGGGAGCCTGTTCCAGTGCCCAGCCACCCTCTGGGTGAAAAACTTTTTTCTAGTATCTGACCTAAATCTCCCCTGACACAACTTCAGGCCATTCCCTCAGGTTACTGTTTGTCACAGACAAGAGATCAGTGCCTGCCGCTCTGCTTCTCCTCATGAGGAAGCTGAAGACTGCAGTGAGGTCTCCCCTCAGTCCCCTCTTCTACAGGCTGAACAAGCCAAGACACCTCAGCTACTCCTCACATGGCTTACCCTGCATGGCTCTCCTTCGGGTGACCTCAAGCACCTTTATATCTGTTGTATGATGAGGTACCCAAAACTGCCCCAGCACTCGAGGTGAGGCCACCCCAGCCCAGAGCAGAGCGGGACAATCCCCTCCCTTGCCTGGCTGGCAATGCTGGGCCTGATGCATCTTATCATTTTCAATGATCAGAAGTCATTACTATACAGAAACTAAACAAAACAAAGAAACCAAAAAAAACCACAATAAGACCCTCCCAGCATCAAATAAACCAGTGCAACTACAGCTCCTCGGCACATTTGTCTTTGCTGTTAAATTGAGTGATTTATCCACCTTGTAAGAGACATTAGCATTAAGGAACATAGTCTTTCTCAGATGTTATTCATTATTAATCTTAATGGGATTATGCTTCAAAGACCACTAAATGCACATCTTCAAAGTTCTTAAATTACTCCCTATTAATACTTTTGACAATAAAATAAATAAAGCTTTGTTAAATTCTACATGCTAAACCCAAATTATTTTTTCCACTGTGCCAACCAAAGCAAAACAGACCATTAAAAAAAACCAAACAAAACACCGAGAAGCAAAAACACCAAAACCCAAGCCCTCCACTCACAACCTAAAGGTTTTAATAGATTGCGATTGACAAATAATCAGAAAACTAGGTTGTAGACATTTGAAATTGCATTTTTTCATTTTAAACGTATGCGGCATCAAAAGTATGATTACAGGGAGAGAAGAATAAATATTTAACATCAAACAAATTTCTTTATTAATATAATTACATGGTGTAAAATGCATTTCCTAATATTGCTTTAAATAAATTTTAAAAATTCATATTGCAAAGCTAGCACTATCAACAACAGAATCTAGATAATAGGTAAATAGCTCTTTGGGTGGCACTTCCTTTAAAAACAGCAGTGAAAGCCAAAATTTCCATTTGTCTCTGTTTTCTAATGCAAATTCTTCATAAGCTTTGCACAGAATGAGCATGTTTAAGCTGTGCCCTGGCTGTGTGGAGTTGTGCAGCAGGGAGACGTTTTCTGATGTTCGTGCTAATTGCATTGGAGCTGGACTCTTCCTGGGGGTCCAGCAGGTCACTGCACAGAGTCACACCGAGGGAGAGAAGAGAATATCTTGGACAAATGGTGTAGAACATTGCAGCAGATAGACTTGCCAGATGCTCAGGTTATCCCCAGGCAGCTCCGGGCTATGGACGTGTCAGCCGCCCGCGCTGTGGTGTCCCCGCACCTGCCTCAGGCACCTCCTGCCCACGCGTCTGGGCCTGGTGGCACCCTCCTTTCCTTGGCTCTGGGGGTCTGACGTGAGGAGCAAGCACGTTCAGGGCATAAAAGAAACACATCTGCTTTCTGAAACAGTGTTAGGGCTCAGGGTTTGTGCAGGCTCCACTGCTCCATCAGTGCACAGTCCAGCCCTGTATTTTGCAGGTTGCTCAGAAATGGAATGATCTTCTTTAGCCTTTTAGCAAATTTCCACATGTTATTTAACTCTTCACCCCCTGGTGGGGGGGGCTTAAAGGGGTGACATCTCCTGACAGTAGGGATATATCCCCTGCATATAAAGGCTATCGGGAGGCTTCTCTCTCTTGGGGCATTTGCCATCCAAACTCATGGCCCAGCTCACTTCTTTCAGGTCTTCTCTGCTTACAGAGGCCTTAAAAGTTAATCTTTCCCTCTGTGCCTGGGACCTTCTCTGCTCTGTGGTGCCTGTTACCAAAGACATGTATTCTGTTGGCAGGGATGGGGGTGTTGTTCCAATTCATCCCCTTTTCTCTTCACTTCAGTTAATTCAGCGGTATCTATAGATCCCCTGTTGCCTTCCCTCTGACAGAGTGCTTGGGATTACCCCCTCCTCCCACCACCACCATCTTCCCTCTGGCTAAGAGGCCATAATTTGGAAAGACAGTACCTTAAACTTTGTGGGAAGACATCCATACAGGGATGGTGCTATTCTGGAAGATGTCTACTGGTGCCATTGATCAGTTCTTTGGCATTCAGGCCACATTTCTGAAGTAGTGGTTTTATGAAGCAGATGGCAGGACTCCCACCTTCAGTTCTCCCAATTTCTTCCCCCACAAACACCCCAACCCCACTACAGCAAAAAATGCAGTTGCTTAAATTGATGATGATTTGCCCCCTGGCTACCTGAGCGCATAAAAACATCTTTCTTGGACCATCGAAGTCTGTGTTCAACTGCAGGCAACAGCAGGATGGAGTAGGGCCAGTGACATTTTGCTGATGTATTTCCCCATCTTCTGGTGATTTGTGGTCCAGGGACTTCCTACATCAGAGTTGGTATCTTTGTGTTTAATAGCCTTTGAAACATTTTTTTCCTCCCTTCAACTCACCTCCAACATTTCCCTTGAAATTGTGGAAGAGAGCAGATGTGCTATTCCCAAAATTCATCATGTTACATTCAATAAAAAACAAAAAAGCCACTGAGCAGAAATTCTCCCAGTCTCAACAAGTTTCTTTTATTATACATTTACAGTAGTCAGGACTCCCAAACTTGGTGGAAATCAAGCTGTTTGTCTGGTTCAGTTTGTGTTGACTGGGGCACAAGTGGTCCTGCCTGTTGGTTAAATTCAGCTGATTCAGAGTGAAGAAAGACAAATTTTGACAAATAAGACCCAGAAATAGAGAAGTCATGAAAGATTCAAACAAGGGCAAGGCAGGAGCGTGGTATGAGGTGAGTAGTTCAGATACCAGCAAGATAGGAGGGGGCCTGGGACCAAATGGTGGCAGTGCAAGAAAAACATTTTAGGGTCTGAAACTGGCAGTTAAGGCCTTACCAGGTTTCAAAGCAAGATACAATTCTTAGGGTGATTGTCACATAGATGCTTGTTTTGTGTTTGTCTTAGGATTGTGTTTGGGTGACATGCACTCTACCTAACTTGGTAGAGTGACCACCTGGAAAGGTGGGTCAGCCCCAGCAGGTTGTTGCTCACCATCCCTACACACAGTCTTTAGGCTTAAGTCAAGTCCCCATTGATCTGGAGTGCAGTTTTGACATTATGGCTGTGTCTTTTTCGGGCCTGGTCAGTGGGATTTACAGCTACAAGCCCACATTTGCAACTGTGTCACTCAGGTAGGGCAGCAAGGCTTGTATTTAAGTGTTAAAATAGGCATAGTTCTCCAAATGTTCATTACCCCATGTCTAAAGTTAGATGAGTTGTGTGGTGCCAGCAGCACTTTAAATCAGAAATCAGGCACATCTGAGTGAGTTTTGATGGTGAGATCAGAGTGCTGAGATTGGACAGTTTGAGTATGGCATGAGGTTTCTCTCCATTTACACAGGTTTCATCTGAACCAAGTGACTTAGGATGTTTTGGTAAAGGTATTAAAACATCCAAGTGCATCTAGCAGCTGCTGTGCCAAAGCTGAATGGAATTATTTAAAATTTTCATAGGTGCTTGGTAGAAGACAGTTGCAGTGGCTGAAGTCAATGTAAAACAGATTCTCTCCAAGTATGCCTGGTATAGAGGACATTTGGGTTTAAGTCTTGTGTTTCTACTTTGCAAAATTTAAGAAAAAGTATTTTTGTGTTACATTTATTTTTTATTTTGAAGTGGTTTAGCTGCAGTATATAAAAATAAGAATTTTGGTCTGATCTACCGGCTTTGGCTTTATCCTATAAATGATTCCTGGGAGGTAAGCACGTCACAATACAAACATCAAAACCGGACTATTTTTCAGAGCATCCAAGATTTTTCATTTTACAATCCAGAGAGCTGAAGTGTCAAACTGAAGTGTCAAAAGCACAGGGGGGAAAATAACTGTTAAAGAGCTTCCATGAAAGTTTTGCATTTATTTAGGCAAATGAAAATGTGCACAACGACTGCATAGAGCTGAGCAGCTCTCAGACACAGGGCTGTTAACAAGTTGGAAAAAACCGCATCATTAGGAAGACAAGAAGTGGGAAAGCAGGATCTAGCTTTCTTATTTGTGGTTATTTATGGCTTGTATAAATGTCAGAGGCCAAATACCTGACTTTTATTGGTAATAGCCTGAACTGTATTACAATGTGTGTACGTAGTTGTTATGGCAATACATCAGCAAGCTGCCACAGCGGGTCAGACCTGGTTATATGGATTATAATGGGGGAATATGCAGGCTCAGGAGTTCTCTTTGGATAGGCCCCTTTGTGCCCTTTACTTGTAAAACATATAGATATATGTAGCCAACTGCCATAATGAGGAACTATAAAACATCTAATTCAGCAGGAAACGTAGCATCTTCTGTGCTGGTACAATCACTGTTCAACAAATAGAAATTGAAAAATAGACCTTTCTCCTAGGAAAATTTGCTTTTGTAACACGTGCCTCACCTAGAGCATGTACTGGTGAGTCAACAGTGCAAGAATTTTATGCAGCTTATCTAAAATCATGCCATATTGTGCTCTGTGATGTAGTTTTCTGTTATTTCAAACGCTGAGATTTGTCTGTACTGATTCTTTCCACATTAGTATTTTCAGTATACACGTTTCTGATGGAGCTGTGCACATGTACTTCTTAGTGCTTCAAAACCTCTGGTTCTGGTGCAGTTATTAGTATTTTAGCACTGCATAGCTTCTTTGATTTGTTACTTCTAAGATCTTCCACTGGCATCAAATGCCAGGTAGCCTTACCTGCTGGAACTCACTGTCTTAGAAACGCTTGAAACCCAGGCTCTCTCCTTGCCCTTTAGTGTTTCATACTTTTGGGGTATAGGAGCTGAAGGCTTTCACTTTGAAGATGCCCTGCTCTAAATGAGGAAGCTCTCAGGTGGAATCCATATAGAAAGCTACATGATCAGAAACACAGTTCCTACAGTCTCCAGTGAAGTGCAAGTCCCACGGATGCATGGGGAGTGTGGGACTGTCAGTGCCTTGGACCTGTGGGTACTGTCCCTTGATGTAACCTTTGGGCTTAGAGTTCAATATCACACCCTATTCAGGAGAGGAGATGGAGAGAAAAGACTACATAGAGGCTATTAAAGGGTGAGAATTCCTCCATTTCTGTTAGTCTTGATATCTTAGATCCAGCAGACCCAGCTGACAGATGATTATACCTGAAAGAATTTGAGAAGCAAGTCATTTTACGATAAAGAAATATTTTTTTCTCCAATGCTAAACCACACTCAATGCCACTATCAAGCTTAAGGAAAATTTTACTGCTCCTGATCTAGAGCAATCTAGACTTCTCCTTGCTAATTATATATGTTCTAAGTACACTGTATCTATACCGTTTAAAATTAAGACAGATTTTAAATCTAAAAATAAAGATGAGGTTTTGAATAGTCTCAGAAAAGAACAAGTTATTTCCAGAACTCATTCAACTTTTATGATCACTTCCATGTAATAAATGAAAGTTCTCCTAAAAATACTGATGTACCATTACCTAATTAAACTATTTCACACAGTACAACCTCAGAAGCCTGGATGCTTCTAGATTCAATCTCTGGTAAATGTACCTTCCCACTGATAGAGCAGGGAGTTAGGAAAATACCTGATTTCAAAAAGTGCTGCAACTGAAATTAAACTGTGTCTCATGCTAATACAGATCAGTCAGTATGGATGGAAATAGAAAAGGTCAACTCAAAAAGAGGAAATTTGTCTTCTTGCCACAGGCCTTTATTTGCATTCCAACTGAACCTATTTTGTAGATTTTTTTCTGTGAATCTAATGAACTCTTGTACAGACCTGTGTAGAGGTGTGGATTTCAGAAATGTCCAGAGGGCCTAGTGGAATGAGAACATCTTTCCCAGGGTCAGGATTCAACCTTTCTCAAGGACTAGACAGAGGAGACCTGGTATCTGATTACATGCCACAAATCCCCATGTTTAACCAGCACTTGGAATCAAGTTCCTCTATGATCTCATGGGCTGTTCTCAGAAAGGATGGATATGGGCCAAAAATTCTCCCAGAAAAAAAAATCAGCTGCACCTTGATGTAAGTCTTACCTGCTTGATTTCTTTTAAACTTTGCCTTCTCTTGGTCACAGACTCTTTAAAGAGAGTCATAGAAAGGCCTCAGTGGTAGCACCAAGCTGGCAAGGTGCTCAGCAGCTCACTTGCAGGTGACACAGCACAGTCCTGTGCCCAGGTGGGCCATCACCCCAGGTGAGCCACCACAGCCAGGGACACGATGTAGCTCCTCTGACCTCTTCTGCTCTGACCAGGAGAGATCAGGTCTGGTCCTTGGCACCTGCACACCTCAAAGAGAGGGAACACTTCCTAATCACAGCCTGCAAGGGTAGTGCTACTACAGTTCTTTTAATTTTAATGTATATTGTGGTTATAAGTACTCAATGGCATGCAAGGATTAATGCTTAAAGCAGCATATGCTGGCTGATGGTTAGGAGTAGTGCTATTAAAAAGTGATAGTGCTCCAGCTATAAATGGATGCAATTTAATGGATAGTATTAGTAGCAGAGCTGTTCAGCTGAAGCCATGGCTAAAGGGACTCTGGTTTAATAACTTTCTAATTACATCTGTATAAGCTGGGTCACTTAGCAGCAAACTGACAGGTTTACATTTCCTTATATACTAGGTATTGCTCTGTGTATTAGCCCCAGACTAGAATTGCAAATAGAAAATAATTGGGTTGCTTTTTTAGCCTCCCCAAATGGTTTAAATTAATGGCAGTGCAGATCAACACAATGCCTTCATGTGTGTGATTTTAACCTTCATTGATTTTTCACAGTTCCAGGGCAGCATGGCATTGGCTGGAGAGCCATGCTGATGGGATGGCTGCTGAGCCGAGCACTGAAAGGAGGTTTGGCAGTATTAGATTAATTCCTGGTATTCAAGAGCACACATTACGGAAAAACAAAGGCTTGGTTCTCCAAATTATGAGTGTTTGGTGTTATTCCTCAGGGCAGGGAGATTTAGTGTCATTCTGTTTATGAACGGCTGGCAGCAGCTTTGCACAAAGGTTTGAAATCCCTGAAGGAAATCTGATGCCCAGCCGAGATGCATCAGGAAAGTTTTCAGATAGGATAAGTGGGAAGGCTGCAGTAGCTATAAACAAACAGGCTCATGGAGGTTGTTCCTACCATCTTCCACACATAGTGCGCTTTAAATTGTATTAATTGCAGTTGTGCCTGTTACCATGACAGCTAGGTGCTGCAATTACCTCACACCTCGGGGAATTTCATGCGTAGTACAGCATTCAGAGTCTACTTCCCGCTATTTTGTTTTTATTTTGCTACTTTTTTTGTACTTTGGAGAAGTATTGTAGAGAGCAGAGCAGAGATGTTCCTTGAAAGAAAAATGCATCTTTATACTCCCAAGGCACCACGAGCCCTATTTATCCACATCCTGAGGAGCCAGTAAAACATAATAATCTCTGTGGGGATCAAATGCAGAGACCGAGGCTGAGTTTTCCTTTATAACTGCCCAGGATGGCCAGGACTCGTGTGAAGAGCTCCTCAGTGAGAGGGACATGCTGCACTGTTTTGACTTTGACAAAAAGCTTTACAGGGTGAAAGCCACAACATCCCCTTATCCAGAGGGATTAGCCTGAAGTCTAGCTGTGAGCTTCTGCATAACCTCAGCATTTCAGCTTCAGGGTAAGGCCACAGAAAAAAGAATTTAGAAAGAGTGTCCTTTTCCATTGGGTTGCTTTTGAATTGGAAAGCTGGTTGTAGTAGGCACTGGGGTATCGGAGCAGGGCAGGGACCACAGTGCTGCAAACCCGGAGACAGAAGGATAGGAGAGGGAAGGAGGCTCACTCACAGTGCTTGAGAAAATATTAATCCCTTCTTTAAGGTGTTAAGCAGGCTCAGCTGTCATGCAAGCCTTGTGCTGGTGATCCACTACAGCACATTTCCACAAGCAGCCGATTTGAAGCTCACTTACTGTACAATATCACTTTGAAGAGCGTTGTAAACAAAGTGATACAGGCTAGGCAGCATCCTCTGGGCAAAGGAGAACCCTTTAGACTGAAGCTGGGGATTCAGGCATTTACACCCAACCAGCAATAGTTCATGGATCAGGTTTCCAACCTGACGTAGCAGCAGTGCCGTTTTATTTGAATCTGTCAGCATTTTCACATCATAAACCTCAATGCTGCAGTATATCTCAGCTGTTTCTAATCCCTGAGAACTGAGACTTGGCATATAAATCGCTAACCCATATATTAATTTGAGTAGAAGAGGATAAAGCTGTGTCTAAGTTATAGAACAAATTATATTGATTTTTATTTCAGTTACACACACGCTGTCTGCCAAAGTCCTGTAAAATATGTTTTTCACTACAAGGGATTGCATGTTCATTATGTTTTACATGAATTGATGTCTTTTATATTGTTTTTAAATGCTTTTGAAATAGCCATTTTGTTTACATCTAATAAGCTTTAGCTAATATTCTATTTTGTACATCATTACTTACTAATATTAGAATGGCAGCTGTTAACCAAATGTAGATCCTTTGGCTTTGATATTGTTCTTAATTTATGTAAAGGTTTGCTAAAACTTTATTTTGAATCTGAAAGCCATGTATTACAGTATTTGCTGACAAAAATGCACATGTCAGTGAGAGCCCAAAAGATTATTATTGTTCAAATGTCACAGCATTCAAATATTGGAGAGATTTCTAACAGAAATAATAAAAAATATAATTTTTTAATCTTGGGTATTCACAGAACATTGGTTATGTTTTTGACCTTAATCCAGTTGCTGGTACATGTTTATTTACCTTTGTGCTGGGAGGGGACTTGATTGATTATTTCTTTAAAAAGGTGGAGGAAAAATCTCTGGCTGACAGAAAGGAACCTCCAGCAAACAGAAATTATGTACTTAGGATATGCAAAACATAAGTGTGCTCCATTCTGTATGTGATACTGCACTCACATGATAGCTTGACAGAATCAAATTTACTTCACCTGCCTTCTAATGAATTTTTCTGCATTCTAAAAAGATAGTGCTTTTGTAGCCAGAGTGAGTAACATTTGGTACATTAGCATATACCAGTCCAGAAGTCACTATGTTTTCTCATGACTAGGGAGTTTTTACAGAGATGTTAATTCAAACTTCACAACTGTGAGACAAATCGGATTCTCCACCAATCTAAATCAACTGAGGGCTTTGTCTTTCCCCCCTCAACCTACACTGCCCAAATGGACTACCAAGAAATAGTGGTTTTCAGCCATAAAACCACAAGTCAAAGTCTTTAGGGATGAGCTGTCAAGTAATGAGCGATCCTGAGCTCCAGGTACTGTTACTTAGCAACTTCTGAGAATGGATTAACCTTCTGTGGGCATCCCTTGCCCTGCTTTTTGTACTTGTTCATACAGCCAGGTGTAAGTCTCCTGCAGATCAGTCAGAGATTTCCCTGAAAAAATCCAAGGATTGCATTGCCCAGCAGTGCAGGAAACTGGGTGCAGCTGGGACAAACCGAGCAGCAGTCCCAGCACACCCCATGAACTATAATGCAGATGTACCTCAAACTCCTTTTCCATGTATAGATCATCTTACAGGGCATAACCCAGGGCTTCACTACTGTCATCATTCCTAGTTAAATGTGTTTTAATATATGTGGTAATGTATTTGTTACAGCACATAAACCAGAATAGCCTGACACAAGCAGTTACTTTTTCTCTCAGATTTCCAAGCTATGCTTTGGTCAATCTAACCAACTGTTTAAAAATCCACAGCAGTAAGCCAACTTTCCTTTTTTTCTGCTGCACCCCCCTAAAAAGAGTATACTTTGGAAAGTCATATGTGGCAAAATGTTAGACAGTGCAGTGTGGAGACTCCTTTTGAAATGACTCACCTGAGTGTTGTCTATTTTGTTATCTGCTTTTCTGATGTAAATATAAAATTGCCATGAATATTAATGGTAGTTTCTTGAGCATTGTCTAAACAGGAAAGAACAGACACTATAAAAACCAATTCATTTGACATGACTGGTAAAATTCCTTATGCTGTAGTAATTTGTCAGAACCATTCTTTATCCCTCAGAACAAAATTACTGCTTTCACAATTGCTATACTTTTTATTATCTTTTGTGTAAATAGTTATATTCACCTCGTTAACTTTCACTTAACATTATTTGGGGTCACAGAAATGGTGATTGGAAGGGACATGAGCAGGCCTGGGCCAAACTTCAGTTCAAACTGCAGCTATTGCCAACAAATTCTCAGGTCAGTCATGGTTTGGTCCTCCTAAGTCTTGAAAACACCATGGGTGGGAATTCCACAGCCTCTTTTGGGCTATTCTAATCTTCCAGGCCACAGCTGGTGACCACTGTCCTCATATGTCATCTACCACTGCTGCAAAGAGTTTGGCTTTGCCACCCCTTTAATTAACCCTTAGGTAGCTGCAGGATGCTATAGGTTGCCCTTTTAACCCATCTTTACCACGTGTTCAATTAATTTAAGAGTATAAGCATTTCCCTAATGTGCTTTTTGTTCATGTTGCTGTTTCTGGCCTGGCTGTTCAATTGCTGTGTATGCTCTGCTCAAGCCACTAAGGGGAATTTTTTCTTGGTACAGCTTGTTCCCAGTTTCCTGTACTACATCTTTTCTGGTGCCTGTGGGGAGCACAAGGCTAAAAGCATCTGTGCAATCAAAAGGTTCCTCCACCCTCTGACAACTGATTTCAGAAGGTGGAGATAAAGATTTCAGTGATAACAATAGGAAAGGCCAGGCCCAGGCTGTAAATGCAAGTTAAGAAGAACACCACAGTAATATTTTGCTCATCTGTTTTGGCACAGAAACAGTCAAGAAAGATTAGGCTCAAAGGCTTCCTGCCTTATTTTTCCCCCCACTTTCATTAACCTGGATGGCCAGCAGGTGATAGCAATTTATGCAAATCCTTTTCTCTATACAACATTTTACCTTTAGACAATAGGCAACCAAGCAGATGACACAGCTACAGACAAGAGGGTTTTGAAGACCCAATATAAAATCTGACATACCATATATTTTTCAAAAACTTTTCTAAGGATAAGATAAGAGTATAATCCCTTAGTTTGGTGCAAATGTTTTAAGACTTTGTGTTTCTAAAATCCAATTTGAATTAGCCTTGGAATTTAAAGCTGTTTATGTCTGCTGAACCAAAAAGCACTGTATGATGCATACAATAGAAAGTATTGTACAGTCGCTCTATTTCTCCTCCCCTTCTGACACTGGTCTATAGTATTTGCCAAGAAAATCATCCAAAGGCAAAATGTCATAACTTCAGAAAAAAAAAATTTAAAAGCTAGTCCCTTTGCAACAAAGGACTTACAAAGCTTCCTTTTCCTTAGGCTTCTCTTGTCTTACAATTTATTAGGAACTCTTGCCATCAAATATGCTTAGGATAAACTTGACATTTTGGGTAAAGTTATTTGCAATATCATGTTGTATAAAATGCATCTTGATGCTCAGAACAGCTTGGACAAGTCTGCTGCACCTTTGAGAATCAGCACTTTGAGAATCTGCATGCTGATGTGACTTGTGAGAGGAGGGCCCAGCACATAATGAGATGTTGACTTTCTCTCACTTCAAATCACACATTATTAAAGAAATGAGAGGAAAAGGTTGGGCAAACTGTCACGGATTCCTTCACTCCCAATCAGCCTGCCTATACTTTTGCCTGAAATAGGCTTCTCTGTCAAATTTTGACTACTTTCAGGATCTATCAAGTGTTCAAAAAACTCCTGATACTTTAGGTGCTGGAGTAAATTACCTCTTTGTGACTTAGATTATTCCTTTAAATATAATGCAGATTTAATTTCTCACCAATGTGGTCAGAACAATGGCAACATGATTCATAAGCACTACTTCTGAAAGTAACTTTCTTCTAGGTGTTATTAATTTAAAAACTCTCAGTAATGACAACTGGTTTATAAACCAAGCCTACATGTGAGAAATTCACCATGCAGGTTACTCATTCAGTGAGTAGGGTTTGCAGATACAGTAGATGAACCATAAAACTGACCAAGAACTGCCCAAGGAAGCCAAAGAGGATTAAGTCTCATATCTTTAAGGAAACACAGAAAATCAGGAGATCAAGATGAATTAAAGAGAATTAAAACCTTGATGCTTATTCTACTTGTAGATTTTTATCCACCAGACAGATTTCAAGAAAAAGAAAACAATAGTAGTTGAAGAAATTGTCCATGAACAGTGCCTCATCTTCTGACCTGTAGATCACCAAGGACGTGGGACAACCAGATTCAATTTCCATGCTTTGAGAAATATACTGACACGTCTGTTCTGGAAGTTATCGTAACTCATCAGCATGTTCTCAGATGCTTGCTTTCAAGCTGTCCTGTTGAAGTTGTTTCATTGTACATGGAGTAATTAAATGATTGTTGGGCTGGAAGGGGCCAACATCATTAAATCGTGTATTCATGGGCTGATCTGGGTTGGAAGGCACCTTTAAAGATTACCTAGTTCTAACCCTTCTGCCATGGACAGGCACAGAGGGACATATTTCACTAGATCAGGTTGCTCAAAGCCCCATCCAACATGACCTTGAACATTTCCAGGCATGGGGCATCCACAGTTTCTCTGGGCAACCCCTTCCAGTGTCTCACCAACCTCATGATAAAGAATTTCTTTCTTATATTGTATCTAAATCTACCCTTTTTTCATTTAAAAGTGTTACCCCTTTTCCTATTACTAGACCCTTTTCCCATCTTTTTTAAATGCCCCTTTCAAATACTGAAAGGCCACAGTAAGATCTTCCCAAAGCTTTCTATTCTCCAGGCTAAAAACCCCAACTCTCTCAGCCTTTCCTGATAGGAGAAGGACTCCACGTCCCAATCCATACGTGTCCATTGCTAAACAAGGATACATATGGCTAAAACAAGATAAGGCAGGAAAGTGTAGCAGTGCCTTTGACAGCCTTTATAGTGGCGTCTCCCTCAGTTATTTTATTTCATTTATTTTATTTTATCCCTCAGTTTTGTTATTTCAAAATTCATGTTAGCATGGATGGCAATGTAGACCCTATCCTGGGTGTCACCAAATCCCTTTTAAAAGTTGCAAAGATCCTGCTGGCAGAGTACAATGAGCACACCTGCCATCTGCTTCCTACATCTGTAGGTGATGCTTATGTTCAGGGGCCAGTACCTGTTACAGCTACTTTGGATTAAACTGCAGAGATGACCTAAAAACTGGTGGCTTAACAAAAGAGACACTTAAAGCAAATGGATAATCAACAAAGCTTTATTTACAGGGTATCAGGCCATTATATTAATGTTTTAAATATGTGGCTTTTTGTGTCATTCATCTGTGCCCAAGTGGGAAAAAATCCGTAACAAGTGTAGCTTACTAATGAAAATAATATGAATAAGAAAAAATCTTCTTAGCTTTAAAAGTAAATGTCACGATCTGTGTAAAAGTTAGTCTTTTGATACTGTTTGTGAGAGCAACATCTTATTGAATTACCTTTGTGCTACTTTTCCACTCTCTAAACCTCACTCTTCAAAGCTTTGTGGCTGCACATTGCTGTGTGAATAGGCTTATGGATGCTATGAACTCTTAACAAAAAATCCATTATAATGATACTTTGCTGTTTCAGGGATATTCACTGTATAACAATCCTAATGGTTCTGGTGAAGTAATAGGTATGGAAATGCTGGGTAGAAGATAGCTTCTCCCTACTTGAGTTGCTATATGAAAGGTTCTGGCTCCGGTTATTGATGATCTAACCACCTGCAGCACTTAAACTTGCTTTTTACTTTTGTCCCCAGCAGTAGTCCCATTGCATTCAGTAGGACTGCATACATGATTAATCTGATCAAGGTCTAATTAGTGAAAGAAGTGCAGGCGCCGGTGCTGCAGACAGAAGGCTGTGCCCTGAGCCTGTCTTCCAGACACATTTTTAACCCCTGTACCTTCATCCATGCACCCACACAGGCACAAGCTGCATGCAGAATGTTATTCTGAACAAGCATTTAAATACAGATGTAAAATAGTTCCATAGTTTGCATCCTCTGGAGAACCAGACAAAAACTATCCATTTTGATTCCAGAATATTTCAGCGGCCTAATCAGGACTGTTTGGTGAATGCAGAGAACCCTTTCAAGGGGAAAATAACAGGTGAATATTTATTTGACCTGCTTTTGAAACAACAAGAACTTCTTCAGTCAGCAGTTAAGGGCTCTGTTTCTCCATGAAATGATCAAGGAGCCAAGTTGCTCTGGCCCTGTGTGGAGCCACTGGAGAAAGAACAAGATATGTGTACCCAAAACACTTCAGCCCACAGCCAGGGCAGACTCATTATTTTCCAGAGCCCAAGTGGCCTATAGAAATTAGTTCCCCAGTTTAACCAGCCAGGGAAGGTGCCTCAGGTTGGATAATCTCAGTCTTTCAGGTCTTTTGCTGCTAAGCTCCATTGCAAATGCACACTGATGGTAATGATTATCTGCAATATTTCGCACTGTATGTTTTGCAGAATGAAAAGCAGTGATTGGGCTTTGGGATCCTTTTATTTTTTCTGTTAAAACAGTCACAGTCTGATGTGCCAAAGATGCTTTTGTCCCATTTTTTGATGTGACAGGATATTAAAGGCAGTTAACTTCTTGGAGAATTATTAAATGAATGTTTGGGGGGGGAGGCGTTCTGTAAAAACTGATACTGTTTAAAAAAAAATATTCCCCCCTAAATTTTGATTCTCAAGCTCCAAATTATCATGCAGATATTAAATAGTTGAAATAGGTAAGCACTGGGAGTAAATTGAAGAACTGGCTAATGGAACAACTGGGAAGTTGGAGAGTTGGCTGATGAAGTCTCATAGTAGGAGTGTAGATAATATGGGTAACTGCACTGAGATGACTCCATAAATCATTCTGTCCATGGAAATGCTGGTAAGTCCTCAAAGCATTGTGAGCTTTTGTGGGCACTGAAAAGTCATGCTAAGTGAATATTCATGATTTAGTGTTGACAATGACTTTCTTTCCAACCTTTGAAAAATTTCACTCATTCGGTTAGGATAAGGAACATGGTACTGTTTTAATTAAATGCCCAAGTGAATGACACAAATTGTGAGTATGTAATAATTAAAAGAAAAAGTTCGTATAATAGTTCAGATAAAAATTTTCAGACCCTGAATATTTGGAAAATATTTATGAATTATAAATGAACAGCTAGAAAATTAATTATTGACTTGTGAATTATTTACTAACCAGAACAGATGTTAAAGTTCTGCATTATTTATTATGATGCATTTATTTCAGTGCTGAGTATAACCTATGAAAATAATAGTGATATTAAAACTGTATTATTTAAACAGGTTGGGCAGTTGTAATTATTATCCCTATTTAACAGGGGAGTCAACTGAAAAATGCAGGGAGGGAGATTTTCAAAGTACCCAAGGGGTGAGGGATCCACAAGTCTAATAAAAATTAATGAGAGTTGCACTTCTGAATCCCTCGGGTGCTTATGAAAAAATCTTTCATTGGGAGGTTAAATTGCATTCCCAGGAGAAGTCAAGAGCTTGAAATAGAGCTGAGAGTTCTGATCCCAACTTAGATTTGCTACTGATTGTATCCAAGGTCTCCTCTGTTTTGGGGCTGGGTTTTTTTTTCATGATTCAGGAATGTAAGAGTCATTAGATACCAGCCTTTCCTAGCTAGACCAAGTAGTTCATCCCTCTGACCTTCCTGCAGGTAACAAATTCATTGTTCAGCTATTCATGTGTTTGGGGTTTGCCAAGCAATTATTATCTCTTTTTTTTTCCTCTTCCTCCCCAAGACTGCATTGAAATAGAAGGTTCTTTTTGTCATTTTTTAATCAAACTAACTATCCCTTAGCAGCCACTTGATTAAACTGTAGATTTTTCATCGTATGGGTGGAGTTGACTTTGCATATCCATGACATATTGTAAGATCTGAGGAAGATTATGAAACTGCATTGTTGGCACTGCAATGATACAAGTAACCATTCAACCATCCTGAAGATCTGTTAGAATCCTCACACACAAAACAAACACCCCCACCCAAAAAAACAAAACAAAACAAAATCATTTTTGTCCCTTAGTGTTTTTGTTTTGGTATATTTCACAAAGCCACCTTTGTTTATTCCTGCTTTATGGCACTTGTTACAGGAATCTGTCTGAACATCTGTCTGTCAGCTGTGATATTTAAATTAACTGCATTGTGTCCCTCTTGCTTATTGTTCATCCAAGGTAAAAATACTTGGACATCTTGCTTAATTTAATTTTATTTTTTCTGTGCCTGGTCTTATTTTCAAATTTCTGTTAGTAGTATTCTACCCAAGGCTTGCAGTAAGCCTGGAGATCTGACCCTGCATTCAGTGAGTTCGTGTTACTTCTGTTAGCTAGAAATCCATGCAGTCCAGAGGCAACTCTCTTTTGGTGGTCCCAAAGGGGAGTCCCACTTCGTTCAGAAAGGATTACCACTTTTGAGTACCCATCTATAACTTTTCAGCTTGGGCCACAAAGAAAAATGTAGAAAATAGCTGTGGTAGCACAAGAAAACCTGTATATGTGTTATTTTTTTCTTATGGTTTGTATTCAGCTGTGTAGGGAAACAGATGTTACAATCTCCACAATTTATACAGTAACTTTTGGCTAAAAACTTCAATGCATCTTATAAATTTTAATGAATTGAACTCTACAACAGCCTTGTGAGGGATTGAAGTTCTGCCATGTCCATTTTACAAACAAGAAAACTGGGGAACCGATAAATGTAATAACTTGAGAAAGATTATACCAAGTGTCATGGGCAGACATGGGAGGAAAACTAGAAACTCAATGCCCACTTATCACTTCACCTTCCCAAGGTCCAAAAACATATGGAAATCTGTAGAACAAAATGCTTTTCTGTCCTTGCTGGCTCTGGAGGGTTTTTTATACTGCTCTGATGAGATCTGGCTTGAATCTGAAGATGGAAATCAGCCTGTCCTCTTCCCATTCATCCTTTCATCTCCATCTGACCTACTCTCTGCCAACAAAATACTTCAGTTTGAAAAGGAGAGGATAATGTATGAAAATAAATATTTTAATTTGGAAATGAGCACCTTGGAGGATGCAGAAAGGGCTGATTAACCCTGTAGCTAAGGAAGGTATTGATTGTCCCCCTCATCTGGAGTAGGTGCAGTGGTACCAAGGCCAGCTGTGGGTTTATTGGTCCAGCTGTGTGATGGTTTTATGCCAGTGTGATTTTCCTTGTGAGGCCTGGCCACAAGAGGATGAACAGGGCTCTCCATGAAGGTACCTTGTCCTGACCCCAGACAGGCATCTTGATTTCTCCTTCTCATGTCCCAATCAGCCCATAAAATCCACAGTTCCCCTTCTATCTGCCTAAATCCCCCCAGCTAGCAGCTTTAGCCTACATCAACCAATAAAAGCCTATGATATCAACCTCTAGGCTTTAAAATAAACCTGTTGTTGTTGTGCTGACAATATTATAAGGCACATGTAAGAAAATAAATAAAATGTTTGTGTCTTATTTTTCCAGACGTCTCTGTAATCCTCTTTAACTTCAGCTGTTAAAAAAAAAAAATCCTGTCTTTTTTTTTAAATCGAATGAAGGCCTATTCTTATTGAAATGAGGTGCATAAATCATTCTGCTAGGACAAGTTGTTCAGATATGATCATCACAAAAAAATAATAATAATCTGCTATATAGAAATTACTGTGAGCACACATTTTGTACTGTGAGGGGCAAAAGTGATCTACAGTAAGAAAAAAATCTCTGCTGGGATCCTTTTTAATAAAGAGAAGCAGCAAGCCACTAGAGAGGTGTTAAAGTCATAGCACATCTTAGTCACAGAGTTTAAAGCTGAATTCCAACAAAAGAGATATTAAGGAATGTTTTGGTGTTCCTCTAAGTAAAATCTGTTGCACCACACATATTTCATAACCATTTAGAGAGTTTTACTGACAAATAGACTGATATTAATATTTTAAATTAATGTATAACTAAGAGTCCTTGATTTTTCTCAGTGATAAATAATCCAACAGTTCAGTAGATGATGAATGTCCCTGCTCTGAGAAGCGTGAGAGCTGACACTGAGGAAAATGCATAATGCAGCTGCTGCCCCTGAAACCTGGGGCTGCATTCAGTGCAGGATTTAGGAGCCTACATCCAAAACTGTAGTCCAGCTGCCCTCACGTCTCTCTCCTTCAGTGATTGCCTGTCGTTACACACATCTCTGTGGGATTGTGAAGGTCTCGCAGCATTCGCGTTTGGTTTCTTTAGTGGTCACATGCAGTCAGTGCCTGGTGAGGGCAGCCCAGTGCCTTTGGGAAAGTTTGTCTGCAGCAGTCGAGAGCATCCACTCTGGATCTGTGTATTTATACAAAAATATCAACTTTTTAAACCGCATCTGCAATTACTTGCACTATCCCCAACAGTCCCTCTGCAGGTGAGCCTGGCTGGCCGCTCTGCCCCGTGATGGCCACGCTGTGTTTCTGCTCAGAGGTGCGATGGGCTCCGGCATTCATCCCGGAGTGAGAGCTCCGAGCTGCGCTGGGGCACGAGCTGTCCCCGCTCCACCCTTGCGCAGCTTCCCGATGCATGAGTCTCAGCATGCGACAGAAAGTCAGTTCTGGGTCTGAGCACGGGCTAGAGCAGCTTTTAGAGGCACAGAGGATGGTTCCGAGGTGATCTTGGCTTCTCTGCGCTAAGTGCCTTGATGTGCAGGGCGCAGGGTTGGGCTGGAGCTGCAGACCGTGCCCTCTGCCCCGCTGCTCAGCGCCGTGTTCCTCTCGGGTGTGCGAATTCCTGGGAGTCGTGACTCCCCTCCCTCCAAGCAGCATCGCGTCTGCTGCCAGCAACCTACTCTCCCTCCTGAAAAAGGGCACAGCTCCAGTGCCTGAGGAGCCCTCCCCCAGGGAAACTCCATGAGGGAGCGGGAAGGAAGGAATGCCCCCCAGCTCTGAGCAGCAGGAGAGGAGCTGCAGCATGGCTCTGCAGCCCTGCAATTAGCAGTGACCTGCTGATGCAGCCACAGCTGCTGATGGACCAACGTTGGCAGTCCAGGTTTCCTCAGCCTGCACCTGAGAGATGCAGTAGCCCAGCCTGTATTCACCATTCAGGGAGTTCACCCTTGAAAATTATGATTTGTAATTGTAGCTCTAAATCACACACTGTAACTGTGAGACTGGACAGTTCTCTCATTTCTTCTCCCTTAAGAAGCCCTTTGGATTTTTTCCCTTTCTTAGCCACCGGGAAGCAACTTACAACATTCTTGTTTTGTAGCTCTCAATTGCAATGAGGTCCAGCTCTCTGGCCAAATGTGGAGTTTATTTTGCTTAACATCCATTTTGATAAATGTGTTAACAAATTGCAATCAGAACTGTATTTTGTTAATACACTCTTCAGAAATTCTCTTCCCCTCCTTAGCAAATGTCATTAGTGACACAAAACCAGGACTGAAGTCTAACTTTTGGATCTCTTAATTCAATATTGTAATAGGGTATAAAGCAACAGAGCCTTCATAGTCCTGCATCCATAATTTTTCTTAAATTCTGTTCTGCACAACAGAAAGCAAAATTCAAGGCTCTGTAGGAAACCCACAGAAGGATAGCAGCCTAAAAATAAATAATGACCTTGATGATCTGTTTGTTAGGTTTTCTGCTCATTATCCTTCAGGCAGATGAATTGCCTTTCAAAATCTAAAGTGGCATTGGAGAGGTTGTTTCAAAGATGTAAGTGATGTGATGGAGTGGGAACTGCCAAGAGAAATTAGAAACTGGTCTGATATTCTATTAGAACTTGTCTGATAGGGCAGAGAGTCAAAGCTTGTTCTGAAGCATCTCCTCTCTACTGCTCCATCAGCTGAAGTAACCTGGGTTTTGGAGTAAAAGCTTTGGCTGAATCAAAGGCCTACCAAGGAAACTGGGTAATATGCTGTATTTTAGCCCAGCTCTGCATTTATTGCTAGTAACCAACTGCAGTGGGGAATTTCTTGTTAGAGTCCAATTGTAATAAAGAATGCTGTTGAAAAAAGTGCCAGATGAAATGGCTGGAATGAAAAATCATTTGCTACCTTACTCCACCTCTTGTTTCCATGTGGATGAATGCTCAAACTCATGAAGAGTATGCGGGGACTCATAGGTATGGATTCATAGATAAGGCAGGAGAGCTTTGGTATTCTTCCTGAGACATTTCCCATTGTGAGGGACCACTCAGAGTGAGAAGGGGGATCTCTACAAAGGGGCTGGATGTTCTTGTTTTAATGCACTCGTGTCATATTCCTATCCTGAAGGACTGGCTTTTCTCTAGAGGCTGGGAGGAATCAATACAGAGCCACTCTTCTGCCTCTCTGATGCAAGGGAATCCTCAAGGACTTCCCTATCCCAGCCCTGCAGTTGGTTGAAAACTGTGGTGTCCCAGAGCAACCAGTGTGGGCCAAGATCCAGCACCCATTCATGGATGAGATAAACTGATGTAGAAAGAGATCATTTTTCTTTGTCGTACATATGATAGCCATGTTTCCAAACCCTGCAATTTCAAAATTGTGTAATTGTCATATAATGATAATCATGGTTGTTACACTGTGTTATGTCTAGAGGGGAAAAAAGGGTAGGAAATTTGTTCTGTGTGAAACTACCAGACTGAGGTATACAGCAGACACATGAGCTTGTGCCTACATTAATTTACCCACTTGACTGCATCTTAAATTTCATATTTGTTCTATCATCCTCTTAATTAAGCCCTAAGTAATTTAAGGCTTTGAGGTGGACTACTGTTTTATTTCTAGCTGTGGTGCATGGAAGTGTGATTCATATGTGTGAATAAAAATAGATGAGGACAGACCTTCCCCAGTGTAAACTGTTACAGCTCCACAGACTTGTCTCTCAGAGAGGAGACTGTAGAAGTGGCATAGAGATTTTTGTCATGATTTTAGGGCAAGGTGTGTTACTCATATGTGACAGAGATACAGGGTCACACATAAGGGGCTTCAGGGCTGAAGCTTTGAGTTGGTCCCATTTTGTATTTGTTCCTATCTAAAGGCAGATGAATGATGAGGTAAACACAGGGAAATTCTCTCAATAGAGAAATGAAATACATCCTGCTGCAGAAACAAGGTGAGGAGGGCTACTGAAGAAACTAGCACCTCCCTTTAGCAAATTTCTCACTTCATGTAAAAATAGCCTGTGCTCAGGTGTGTGGTCAGTGGGGAGCTCTCTGCCAGGGAAGCTTCAGCACGTTAATCATCTACTTTTGATATCCAGATACCAAGTCCAGCTCTCATGGGCACCCCAGAATATTATGGCACTGAGTCTATAAACCAAAAAAAGTGTTTTGCTGATCCAGACAATGTTGAACAACTGTGTTTTGAAACAAACAGATCTATTGCTAAGTGAAACTCCTTCTGTGGCACTGAATAGAAGCATAATTACTGAAGATTTGAAATCAACTTCCAGCTGAAAACTTGCCACAATATGCTTGTGTTTCATAACTAAACCTTTCCCTTCAGTCCATGCTGGCAGTGGCAGGTTTCTGCCTCTTGCTACTGCCTAATGAGCAAAGCCTGTTAGCAGCATGGCTGGGCTACAATTTGGGGTAAAATTCAGAATATGACCCTTCATGAGGCTGGTGCTGGTGAAAAGTGATATCTAAGTATATAAATGATACCTAAACATTTCCAGAACCTGTTCTTTCATTTCAGAAATAGTAATCAATTAAATCAGAAGCCAGATACCAAGGATACCTCAGTTATACCTGCAGTATGCGCTGCCCTTCCTGGTTTCAGAATGAAAATACTACTTTTATCTCTCTGAGTGGCAGGAAATTTGTAATCAAAAATCTTTAAATTAACTTAAAGCGTGGGATCACTTCTGGAATGTGTTTCTCTCATGATGTCTTCTACATACATCTGTCCTGATAAAATACTGCTCCTTACCTTCACATAATCTCAGCTAATTCCTTGGGTTTATTCTCTTTTTCCGTGTCATGCAGTTGAAGTGGGAACACAAAACGCAATTCTGATAGCAGCAAACCTAAAACTATATTTTAACAATCAGAGTATGATGGTTATTTAAATTAACAAGTGGGTAGTGGCAAGTTCCACATGAACATGAGGAAGAGCTTTGCTGTGAGGGTGCCTGAGCACTGAAAGAGGTTGCCCAGAGAGGTTGTAGAGTCTCCTTCTGTGGAGATATTCAAAAGCTGTCTGAACATAATCCTGAGTGATATGCTCTAGCATAACCTGCCTGAGCAGGAGGTTGGACTAAATGACCTCTGTTGGTCCCTTCCAACCTTCCCCATGTTATGATTCTGTGTAAAAAAAAAACCAACAAAAAACACAGATAAAATAATGTATTTGAAAATTCTCTTTAATATGGAAAATGTTTGCAGCATTTTTGGAAAATCCAGGTGCTCAGCAGAAGCTAAATATTGAAAGAAAAAAAAAATTTGTTTGGTGCTCTTTTTTTTAACAGGGCTTATTGTTTTCCTTATATCTGTCCTCTGATGTTTTTTTTTTTCAGTCTTTTAGTAAGGTAGGGAAAAATGGAGAAAGGAGTAAAAAAAAGGAGGAAGTAGGGCTAAGCATAAATAGGAGGATTTTCACCACAAAAATTCAGAAGCAAATTTCTAAGACTCCCTGCATTAAGAAAATGAAAGAAATGAAACATTTTTATAAGAGCCTGAAGAACAAAAAAATAGTTCAATTTTGTTGTTTTTCCTCATTTTCAGGTTGGCTCTACTACAAAGAAAATGAGAAAACTGTCATTATTATCATTAATCTGGTTCCATTCAGCCATGCTGTTTATCTACAGCAGACCCAGTAATGCAAAGGGAAGGCACAATGCCTTTATATTATTATCTCCTCTAAATATGCAAGAGTTTATGAATAAACTATTTATCAGCTTTCTTTGTGACCAGCTCTGAATTTTCTTTAAATTTACATTATTATTACTTGTGAAGCACCTTCCACTTTGACTACAGCTTATTTTCTTCTGCTTCCAAATGATCAAAGTGTCTAATGCAGAAGGACCTTCTTCTGCTCTGCCAAAATGTGTCAGAGTTTGCCAGCAATGCCATGGAAGGAGGATGGAGCAGCATCATATGTGAGATTAATGTTATGCTACAGATTGGTACAAAGAAATGAAAATTAAATTGTGAAGCCCAGTACCATGGCCTGGATTACTTTAAATTAGGACATTTCTCAATTTAAGATTTTCTTACTTTTAAGATACAGCATTAAAATTCTCTCTGTGTGTGGAGAATGTCTGCACTTTGTCTCATTTCAGACAATTTTCTTTCCATTCATCTTGTCTACTGCCATGTAAATATGATTTCAAAGTTATTCTTCCTTTCCAAGTAGCTTTTGCTGGCATTGCTTACATTCTGTGTGTTTTGTCACTCTTCATTTTTGTTCTGTCCTGCCTCAATCAGGTGTTTGAGCAAGAGACAAAAGTGTTCAGGTTTTCTCTGGGGATGTAAGGTAGAACAAGATAAAATCAAAAGTTGGGTCATGTCATGATATACATTTATTGAGACAAAAACATCTCTATCCTAAAAGAGTGTGTGTTTGTAGATGTATTTTTAAACTAATGACTCACTGGATGTGTTGCAATTTTTAATGGGGCATGAGTAATGCCTGGGAGTCTGTATTTAAATGTGAGGGAAATCTTGACATTTTTAAAGGGAATTCTCTGGTGTTGTTTCTATGGCAACTTTTCTAAGGGGAAGATATTTTTTCATTTAATTTTTAATTGTGATCAACAGTAGAGTAACTAAAATATTGAACATAAAAGAAAGGAAATTATATTTGTTATGAGCCCTTTCAGACCAACAGGAGACCAAGGTAGCAGTTGCACCTCACTTAAGCCCTCAGCTGGGGATCTAAAAGACTTTCTGTGGTTCATGGACTTGACTTGAGGTTTTGGAGGCAAGGGGACAGGGTGAAAGGCACAAGCACGTTTTGGGGAACACAGATAGTGGGGTTACAGCCAAGCAGTCCCCAGTAGTGCCAGTGAATCCTAGTGAAGACAGGATAATCAATCCCAAAGCTTTATGTAGCTAAAGAAACAAAACTCTTAAAACCAGTGAATTAGAGATAGTGACATAAGAACATGAAGACCTTAAAGAATATCTTCACACATCCTTTCCTCAAAAGCATCTTCTGAATTTCCTCGAAGAGCTGAACAGCAGAATGTTTTTATTAATCGCAGCTACAACTCTTAAAACTTCCTGTCCATGTATGTTTTAAAACAGTGCAATACTTTCAGGTTTAGTTTCCTCTTACCTGTGAAGTCAGACCCTAGTGTGCTTTTTTCCTACAAGCAGGGCTAGGTGGTAGGAAAAGGTGCAAGCTTTGATCGTGGCACACATTTCCTTGCCTCTGAGGTGACTCTGGGAGAGTTACACTTTCATGCACCGAACAATTGATCCAGGCACCAAGCCTGTAGCTCTTCCCTGCGTATATTTAAAATCTACCCTGAAATCTCCATGGTGCCTTTGGGAGCTCTGAGACCAGGACCAGAGGGAGGCTGGAAGGACTTCCAGAGGAAAATTTTCCCTAAGTACTGTTCCCCTTAATTAATTTCCTTGAATTTACAAGGAAATGTAACACATGAAGCTTAGGAGCAGCTATGTTGGAGAATATCTAATTCATTGTGGAAAACTAAATTCCATACATAGTTTTGGATAGTAAACCCTTAAATTTTCCTGTGGTCCATGTCCAAAAGGGCTGCATCATAGGTATTACTGACAATTTAAACTTTGATATTAAGAGAAATCTTTACAATTTATTGAAAAACTTTTTGTACAAAGTTACACACAGCGTGATTAAAAGGAGGGAAGAGGCAAGAAGGTCTTTTTGTCAAAAGACTGAGCAAATCACCAAAAAAAGCGATAAACAGAACATCTTCTCAGAAGCTGTGGCTTTCCCTCTGCAATTAGCTTTGCATGAGAGGCTTGTCAGTGCACGTCTTATCAAGCTTTGACATGACCCCTCCACTCTTTGCCCTTCTGAAACTCTGACAAAGTTATGGGAATACAGTGATGTAGCTCTTGGTGTCACTTGTAAGACCACTGCTGAGGATGAAAGCTTCTGTTCACATAAATCAGCACTATTGTTCTTCTTCTTCCATTTAAAAAAAATGAGACTTCACGATAATCACTTCAAGCACCAAGTGTCTGAGTCTGGGTAAAAGCTCAGGGACCATACCTACATCTCCTGGGGATTGACATACCTGTGTCAGTAAAGCAGTGACTCTAAAGTCTTACTGGTTTAACTGGAATTTTAAATTTGAACTCCATTTTGAAATCAGTTGAAAAAAAAAGTCTGCTGGGAGTGTGTGTGTGTGTGTGCCTCATTAAGTGGAAAACATAGGACAGGTGCTTTTTCAACAACCTTTCTGATTTTGTGTGTAATCTGAAGCTACATATCTAAAGCACGTATTTTTCAAATGGCTATGTGATGCATTCATGCTAGCACACCATCATTAGCATGCTATCACACATGATTGTTTATCTAGATTTTATAGCTTGTGATTGCATAAACTGATGCAGTCACCTTCTTTTATTCTGTAGCCAGAAAAGGCAAAATTTTTCGATGTTCTCAAAGGCTTGTATGACTCAGAGAAGAAAGGGACTTTCTGAAAGTTGTGTAGTCTCTATCCTCCTTCCTATAAGTGTCAGGATCTTCCTTCTCTTTTTGGTAAGTGTTAATATTTTCAGGATACTAGTTATATTACAAATGCCACAGACATAATGCCCACTTGCTGTATTGGCTAAGGGCCTGCTTCCAATGAAGAAGGGACATTTTGCCTTTTCTTCAGTGGGAGGAGAAAAAGAAGGAAAACCTGGTAAATTGCTTTCTAAAATAGGGAAGTGGGGTGTGAGTGGGAGTGGTGTCTTTATTAGACACAGTTAAAGTACATTTAGGATTTTACTGGGTGTCTGCCATCTTTGCCAAATTATCCCTTGAAGGCCAGCTCTAGGAGCATTCCTGATATTCCTAATGCTGCTCAGCTTCCACCATTTCTGTGTGTCACAACTTAAAATCAAGGCTTTTATCAGGGACCCAAAACCAATGGTAGCAGCAACTAGAAATCTAAAATAAAGTGGAGTACTACCAGTACATGAAGTTCAGTTGGCCAGGCAGTGCTTTGCAATTCTAACTTTTCTCAAAACTTTATGCAAGTTTAAATGCTCTCCCCATCCATTTTCATAGAAGGCATTGCTGACTATTCCACAGAGATGGTTGTTCTCTGCAGCCAGAAATGGAAGGTTGGTGCCCAAAGAAACTCAGTGGGACTGTATGAAGCACATAAGAAGTTTGTAAACTGTCTGCTTCAGAACTTTAAACTATTTATAAAAGCATTTTATTAATTTAAATTTATAATGCAAACAATTTAAAGCTAATAAAAATGATCTAACATCAGATTGAGGAAGGTTGGAAGTGAATTTCGATCAATATAATGAAGGACAATTTTCTAACGTAATCTATGTTTGTCCTGAGGCTACCAGTATTAGGAGATAAGATAGAAAGAGCAATATCTGTGTCAAAGGCAGAAAAAACACATCTTGATTTCAGATCTCCTTCAGATTTGCAGCACTAGCTACTATTCTGAAAATACCTTTTCATAGGTAAACTGTACTAGTTTGTTTTCATCTCAGGAAAGAAGAAACACCCTTTCCATTATGATATTAAAATAGCACTTTAACAAACTAGTCTGCTGATGTTACAGTAGAGAAAACTGATACCTCACAGCTCTCTGAATTCTTGGCACATATAGTGCATAAAAGGAGTCCAGCATTTCAGTGACAGCCACATTTTGTTATAACAAGATCACAGTGTAAAATCATGCATTTCTCATCGTGTTTTGCCATTAAACATGTTTTAAGTTGGCATTTTTACAGAAGCTTCTTAACTAGGCTTTCATAATAATAGCATTTAGTCTCATGTTAAAACTTAGATTAATATTTTTATCTATATTCTGTGAATATAAACCTAATCACAATGGAATTAAAGTTTCAATAGTACCATTTTTTTTGTGAAATACCAATTTACATAAAACCTCACTCTGAAAATATTTGCTACTGTGTTCTGTTGATTTATATTTGATTTCTTAGAATAGAGGGGGCAGGATTGGGCCCTACAATGACACTCAAAATGTTCTGTATAAAGGACATGTTTCAAAACACCTGCTCTGATTCCTAAGGTATTTTGAAGCTTTGTCTTCAATATTTAGTTTTCCTTCAGCTAATGCTGCTGCTCAAATATTTGAAGGATAGAATTATTACTGAATTAGGTAGAATGACAGTTTTTATTTTTTGACATAGCTACTAACAAGACTCCTCTGCCTTGTCCTGTGCTTTATCTCAAGAAAGAGGTGCACCTGCAAATCTAGAACACGTCAGCTTTAATTAAATTGAATATTAAAAATGCAATTTATCCACTGGTCTTGTAATATTTTGTCTGTGCATCAGTAAGCATCACAGGCAAGTGGATCAGGGAGATCTAATAGCTTTGGGTTTTCTAAGTTACCTGGGAAAATGTAATAAAGTAAAATCTTCATTTGTTTAAAAATGTCTGTAAATGCATCCAGTTTTATCTCACTGATTACCTTTATAAGTAATACATTATCAGAATGCCACTTTTGCAGGGCTACATCAGCCTCCCAGAAGACTGAACTGATCTTTTCAGACTGTTGGACCTCACTTCACTGATGGGAACCCCCAAACATTTCTGCATCTCTTTCCTACTTAAAAATAAACAGTCAAGAGAGCCCATGTGAACAGAGACCTAATCAATAGGAAATTTTGCATCCAAGTTTGTTTTGATGAAGCATAGAACTATTTTATTTATTGAAACTGTATTAATGTAATTAAAATAAATGGAAAATGCACTCTTTACTTAATTAATATTTTAAGCTGTCTCTGAAGAATAGTATGCAGCTTGAATTTAGTTATCATTTTTAAACTGCAAGACAGATTAATTAGATTCAGATCTTAGCCAGAATGAAATAATTTTCTTAATAAAGCTAAGAGCTCTAGAATTTACTTGGAAGTAGAATGTGTCTGTTGTTGATCTTCACAGATGAGCATGAGAAGATAAGACATAAAACTCAATGGAGTCTTAGTGGTTAAAATCCTTCTAACTCTACTTTAAAATTATGGTCCTAGCTGTTGTGATTTTATTTGTAACAAAGATGTGGTGTTTTCAAGACATGGGAGTTCTGCCTCTTTCTTAATACGTATATTCCTAAACGTAAAGTAATTTAAATGTATGTGGTATAGGAAGATAATATTTGGAAAAAATGTTTTGTTCATAGGAGTGAAGGAAATTCAACTTTGGTTGTAAGATCCACACGGACAGAAAATCTGCAGAAAATCCTCTACAACATATTTGGATCTGTAATGAGCAAGGCTCCAAAGGACAACTTATAAACAAAACAACAAATGAGATTAAATGGTGTTTTAGCTTTATCATCCATGCTTTAAAAGAATGAAAATCTATTTCATGCTGTACATTGTGCATGCATTTGGAGAAAGAAGTGGCTAAACTTAGAAGTGCAGACAGATCTGTAGTCAGAAGTCAAGGCAAAATGGTCAGTGTGGTTTTCAGTGCCCAATTATAAAGGAAAGATTTTTAGGGGGTCCTGACAAACATTGGTGGTTCTCAAGCAAGAGTTTTGTTCTGTGCAAAATGGAAATACGTTCCAGCACCATTCTCACTGAAATTGCAAGATTTAGAATATTTTGAGTTTAGGCATAGTTCAAATACAGCTCTTGAATTTGGATGAATGTTAATGTGAATCTTCAAAATACTGGTATTTTTAGATGCGCTAAACCCAAAGAAACTGTCTCAAAGTCATTTATATTTTCAATGTCAACTTGTTTCTGAGAAAAAGACATGAAACTTTCTAGAAATTTTATAATGAAATGCTGCTGATGTTGGGGGTTTTTGTTTTCCCATTTTTTAATTAATTAAATCATATGAGAAAATTTTTCAGTAAGTCAATTCACAGGTAGGTGAGCAACACTTCTATAGATACTTTAAAACAGATTTTAAATTTCAAATTAGTAAGCAATTGAAAATTATTTCTTCTATCTCTCAACACCTTCTACATTTTTAATGAACAACACGATAAATAATCTATGTTTAAATGATTTCTCCCTGTAACATAACCCTCACAAGTATTTGTCATTGCTTCAAAGGTCATATTTAGAATGGCATAAAAGTAATGAAACTTACAGAAACATGAAAAGTTTTTTAAATTTCACCACAAATTTCTCAAAATCTCACTGTTTAAAAAAAGTGTGTTTTAACTACTGTTTTGCTGTCTCTTGACACTTGGCCAATCAAATTCATGTTCAACCCATTCAGCACCTGACAGTTCTGAAAAGATGCAATATTTGCCCAGGAGATGTTAATGAATATATTTTTAAATACGAAATACAAACTACAAAGCTGATGGAAGTATTTATCAGTTTCAGACAGTTCATTAGAAGGATCAATATGCAAACACACGTGTCCTTTTAATGAAATCACTTGGCGGGTTCATTTATCTTTCAACTTAAGCAACGCAGGTTAGTGAGCAAATTATGTGTGCTCTGGCTCTTCTGGGGGCAGGAGAATATCAGACTGAGAGGGTCCTCTCAGGCTGACACACTGACAGAGTCATGCTTTCAGACCAAGCACTACCAACGTGGCTGAGGAAATGCTTGGAGAAGCCAAATTTGTGTTAATCTGTGGGAACATGAAGGATTTTGCATGAGCAGAAGCTAGGTGAAGAGTACCTCTCCTGCCTGGAAACCTTCTTGTCAGAAAGGTGATGACAGACAGAGCATCTTCGTCATCCTGGAATGGGACGGCTGAGATGTTAGTGGGAGTGAGCCCATGGCACAACCACTCTGCACTTTGCACTTTCTGGGCACGGCAGAACGACCCTGTACAGGGGATGGTGATGACATTTCGGTGCTGTCCTACAAGTTTAGGTGAAGTGTCGCTCTGGAGCGGGGTGGGGATGTTCCAGGCGACCCTTGCCCTTCCTTGGCTCCCCGCACAGGTGCATGTCCCTTGCCCAGGTGCCGGCTGCCGAGGGGCGCTGGAAAGATGAATACTGTCGAGGGGGAAAGGGGGAAAAGGAACTGCTACACGGCGCTGCTGCGGTGTCCCCGGGACAGCCGCGGGGAGCCAGGGCCGCCCGCTCCAGTCGGGAAGGCAAAGCCCGCCGGGGCCGGGCAGGCGGCAGTGGCCGAGCCCCCGACGGCTGCTGGGACAGCAGGGGTGTGGGGAGAGGGCGGCCTGGCCTGTCCCTCCCATCCCATCCCATCCCGTCCCGTCCCGTCCCGTCCCGTCCCGCACACTGCCTCCTCCGCTCGGCGGCTGGGGAAGGGGCGGGCTGGGCCGGGGGTCGCTGCCGAGGGGACGTGTGTGCACCTGCCCGGCTCAGGACAGTTCTGCCCGGGAGCAGCTGCCGGTCAGGCCGGGGCACAGCGGCCGCGGCGGCGTGGGGGCGGGACGGCTGAGGAGGAGAAGGGGAAGGGAAAGGGGAAAGGGAAGGGGAAGGGGAAAGGGAAAGGACTGCCCGCCTCCACGGACAGAGGAGAGCCGGCTCTGCCCTGCCTGCCTTCCCCAGGCGCAGTGACAGCGGGAAACAGTGGGGACAGGGAAGCGGGACGGCTGTTCATCGGAGGGGGAAGTGGGGTCGAAGGGACCTGCCACCCGCGTCCGACAGGCCCCGTGCCGCTCCCCGCCCGCTCTTGTCCCGCTCCCGCAGCCGGGGCACTTCGTGGGCAGATGCTGTGGGGGTGCCCCGCAGCGTGCTTGTCAGCGGCATGTAGGAATTTGAGGGAGATGGGGAAGACTGCGGGGTCCTTTTTGTTACAAGGGTCGGTGCTGCCCCGGGCACCTGCGCGTGGCTTTGGCTGGGAGTTGCGGCCCCGCTCGCCCGCGCAGTGCCTGCCGCGATTTATCGAACTGGACTTCGTTACTGTCCCGAGGCTGGTCGGAGCACACTCCTCCTTTCTAATTTCGTGTGTCATTTGGAGAACGAGGACGAGAGGGGAGAAAGTTTGGATCTTCTTTGCTTGGCAACGTGTGGCTTTTTTTTTAAGGAGGAAAGTCTTTTCAGGAAGAAGCGTTGTGGGCTCATTTGCCATATTGTGATGCAAATGATTTGTAGCTTTTCCTTGCTGTCCTTGTTTGATTTTATTTTTTGCTTTCCGTCATAGTTCTACCCTCCACTTCCATCCTGCAAGAGACACACCAAAAAAAAAAAAGAAAAAGAAAAAGGAAAATAAAAAGAAAAAAATGAGGGAGGGTGCGCGTAAAAAATCAACCAAGAAAAAAAAGAAGACACAACAAAAAACCAAAAACCCTCACATCCACAACAGAAACCCCAAACAGCTTTTCCAAATGAGTGACACAGCCCGTGTCCATTCATCGCCGCACTCCGGCGAAGGGTTTCTGCACAGCCCAGACCTCCTTAGCCAATTGCTGCCAGCAACATGTGGAGGGGAGGCATCGCTATAGCAACCGGTGGATGGGCCATGTGCGGCAGCCGGCAGGGGCTGCGAGCGGCCCGATATAAGGAGGGCAGCGCCGGGGCGCGCCGGCATCCTCCGCCCGCGCCC